>JAQJVL010000446.1:325000-634115 GCA_035578905.1 Stictocephala bisonia
TATACTTTGTTGACTATAAAATTATAATAATTTATGTAATCTATAAAACATTTGGTTTTAGTTTATTTCAACTTATTTATGGTAAGAATACACCAAACTTAATTACATTTTAATACATTTAAAATACTTTATGAACTTTAAAATTGATATTTTATGCGTATGGCAAGGATATGAAAATATGATATTGTTAAATATATGACAATTTGTTTATGCTAAATTGGGTATGTGTTAAGATTGAGTTTTGTTTTTAATCATAATTCGTAATAATACAATTCATAATTGAGATAAACATGAATAGTTCATTAAAACGTGTAATATATCTTTTACGATATTCAAGAATTCATAAATATAGAACGTGAAGTTGTTTTTAGTTAACGCAACTCCTCCTACATGTTTGGATCAATTTTAAAAATGGGGTTTACAAAAATTTACCTCTATTTGCAGTTGTGCAATTAGGTCTTCATTGTTCAAGGTTTTCACTCTGAAGGCCACAAGAAGCCTTCAAAGTACGTTTTTCGGTTATATGAAGATCACGGATAGAGCTTAAAAATAGTCGCAAAAATAACAGCTTTTCAAAGTAAGTTATGACTTTGTGAAAGCTTGTTGTTTGAAAGTATTTAATGCTGACTACACGAGTCAGGGGGTTGTAGGGCTTTCTTGATGCTTTAAAGACTATGATTTCGTGTCTCTGTCGGTTTCTCGATTATGAACTACTTCAAGTTAAATATTCTTTCACAGGGAAGATTTTAAGCATGGCTTTACAGGGCTCGACCCCACTATTCTTTAGGCTTCATTAGCAATATTATTTGTATAGTCAATTTTGTATGGTAAATCATCAGCTGCTAAATGAAAACAAATCAAATAAATAGGCTATACAATTTGCACTTTTGGTACTAGTATAATAAATAGGTAGTAACACAATATTACATTGACTGCTCTTGCTTTACTACATATTTCTAATATATATATAAAGTTACCGATTTGTATACTCAATTTTATATACTTTTTTAGGCCTAAATTTGTAAAATCGATATTATTTTTGCCACTGTGGTTGAAAATAATTGGTTCTCAATACACCGGGAACGAGTTAAACACCAAACACTCCATCACTGTTACAACAACGGAACAAATAAATATCGCAGAACATCGTCCAATTACTTCAGAACAGATGTTGAATTATTTTTAGCTCAATTTAACTTTGTTCCCCACGAATGGAGTTTCGCTCGCAAGCACTGAGAGATGGCTGGGGTGAAATATGCGGTAAATAAATCCGCCCTGCGCATCGCTGGAGAAGTTCCGTGTTCACTGTCAGAGCGCACTTCACTAGGGGAATTTGTATATTAACCTCTCTTCAACAGTATTTATCACTTTCCTCGTCTAAAACATCGATGGACACGTTTACATTAAGTTCGCACAACGATAGATTGAAAACGACATCGATACGTCGATTTACTGACGTATAAAATTAATATAAGTAACATACTGTTTTATTTGAAGTTTTACATGTTACCTATAACAGGCTAGGTAGGAGAGTTGTCTACATTTATAGGAAAATTTGATCCACAGTACTACTTGAGTTCAGGGCGCGTGAAATTGGTTCCGTGTCGTACCAGTACAGGTAATTCTTTACGGTCGGGTTAAAATGCAAAGTAGATTGTTATGCATGTTAACATTTGACAGTAGCCGTATCGCTAGTAATTATTATAAATTATTTAACGAACCATACAGTGCTAACATTTAAGGTGTTCTATCTTTGTGAATATGATTTTTGGGTTTTTAAAAGTTTGTTGCCACCTAAAAAAATTTTAAAACTTTTTTAGAGCGAAGAATCAGCTATATTTTTAAGAGATATACTTTTAATTCTGAGGAAATTATGTGTCTTACCGAGAAAAAACAAATATCATAACTTTTATTATTTTTGACACGTTTCAGTTACTTTAAATTATATTTTAGTTATTGTTTTAAGCTTCTGTGTTTGTTGCGTGATTACGAATTTGAAAACTATTTTAGTATACAACAATTATTTCTTGAGATATAAGTTAAGAACTGTTTTCGTGGTGAAAAGCAAGATGCGGCGATTACGTGATTGTTAAAAACTCCAACTATTAGCCACAAAAACCGTATTCACACTAGTTCATGCCAGAGGAATGACCGACAGGCCGTCTCAGATGCAAATTATTTAAAGAAAATAACGAATTTCTGTTCAAAATTGACAAGTAGGATAAGTTAGATTATGTTTTGTTATGTAAGTGAACTGTGTATTTTTTGGTCCGAATAAATAATTAGATTTAAAATCTAATTTTATATTCGTGTTCAGTATAAAAAAAACGTAGAATGAAAACATAATTTTCAATTTTTCGATAGAAAACGACTTTTCCGTGGTTGAAAGCAACCTGCTCAAGAGATATAAACTAATATTCCACCACTTTTTCGACGAGAAATCGTATCTTCATTACATTTAGAACGTCTTTCATAAAACAAACAGAATAATATTTAAATTGAACACTATAAGAAAGGAATGTGTTTATAGTAATTGTATGTTGATCAACGAAGCACGTGGTACATTGTAAAGTTGAACCAATACTCAATGGATTTTAAAATATAGTGGGTTTATTGGTTATATTAAAATGCTTATAACGAGAAACATTCAGTGTTGATGCTTACTAGGCAAATCATTTTAAAAATTAGAATACTATTAGCAATCATTCAAGGTTAGAATTCACAATGTTATACTATAAAATCTTAATATAACTTAGTGACAAAATCTCATTATTATTTCGTTTCAATGTGGATAGCTATTTTAAAATCGAAAAAACTGTACACTACTTGAAAGTGTAGGCACTATACATTAAAATCTAAGAGTCTAAGAGTCTCATACTCCAACAGAAATCACAAAGAAAATGACCGAACAGATGTTTTGATAATTTACTTATACAAAACGACCTGAGACTTTAAATATTCAAGATAATTTAATTAATTATCCATTTTCATTAACAATGAAATGGATTGCAATAAATGGTACACCCAGAAAAGAATATTTTGAAGCATTCACTTTCCCAGTTTAGTTATAATTTTCTTGATCATTTTACTTGAAGCACGTTTCCTTCAGGAGGTGTAGATTTCCATAGTATAACTTAGATATAAGCTATACACTTTTTTATAGCCTTCACGAACACTTTTTAAATTAAAAACCGATTTATGGTTACATACCGTCCTTAAATGTGGGTAGATTTTGTCTACTTGTCTATATGAAAGGATAAAAACCTTGAATACTAAACATTTCACAAAAACTACTTGGATAAATTGGATTCCGATAAATACTTGGAATTCAACATATAATATGAACGGATTCGAGTATACAAAGAAAGCGTACAGTGAAGAAAGCGTACAACCGGAATTTAGGGAAATAAGCGTACAGCCGGTCAAGTTTATGTTTGACGAGGGTAAGACAAGGGCTGACCCTTGAGGAAGCGGTATGTGACAGGCAAAAAAAAACATATACCACCAAGAAGTCGGCCTAAGTTTAGACTATAAACATTTCTTAAGCATTAAAAAAAAACTTACTATCTATACAACTATTACTTACATGACCTATAACATTTAAATAATATAGCCTACGAATATATTTTAATAAAAGTATCATGTTTTAAAAACTACTATTCTTTTGCTTCATAATTATTTTTTGAATATGTGTACGTAACAGCTGCTCTTACATAACTATTCAGATTTGGCTTAGGTCACAAATCAAGTCTGGAAATGTACAAAGTGGCATCTCGCCTTGTCAGTTTTCTTCCTATTTACCAATCTTAATAGGTACAAAGCCACTACTATTTACATAAAACATTATATCCAAAAAAACGTACTATATATATATATATATATATATATATGAGATGTTCAACTAATGTACAATATCTGTTTGTTAACAAACTTGCTGTCCTACTATTCGAGTTTGTGAAGGTATGACAGCTTTCAAACAGGAAACTACGTAACCCGTGTCTTGGTATTGTTTTGTTATCCTTGTGATTCGTTCGTCTATCTCTATGTACTTCTTTTTTCTCTTTTTACCTTCTATATCTATTTCCACTGTTATAAACTTTTGCTCCATTCTTCAAACATTGTAGAACATCTTTTACCCTTGGATTAGGGTTGAGCAGGATACTGTTTTCAGTTGTGCCATCCCTCGAAGGCGTTGGTTGTCCTATGTCTTCTTTTATAGTAAAACCACATTTCTACTGAAACTGCAGAGTTCTTCAGCCATTGCTCGACAAAGTAATTGAAAAACTTGCTGGAGCTGTAGATTGAATGCCCTTCGAATATATTTACACAACACATATTAAATATGATCTTCATCTATTTTATCTAAATGCAAGCTATTTTTTATTATTGTATATAAATTAATTAAAGATACCTTTAGCGTTAGATAAAAAAGGCGAAAAGTAGTTTTGTAGATTTCCATACTTGATTTGTGACCTAAGTCAAATCTGTACATTGATGTAGGAGTGGTTGTTACATATAAATATTTAACAAAAACTAAACTTTAAAAATGAAAAGTGCTTTTAAACTTATAATTTTTAAGTATTGTTGTTCGTCAGTTACACTACATAATATACCACACCCTAATTGGTGGTGTACGTATTTTTCGCCTGTCACATTCCAAATGCCTCAAGGCCATATATTGAGGCCACATTCAAGGCCACATTCAATGCCCTTCTCTCACCGTCGTCAAACATAAACCTGACAGACTGTACGCTAATTTCACTTAATTCCAGTTGTCACTTTCTTCGCTGTACGCTTTCTTGTGACACCATTGATTCATGAATTATAGCAAAAATGCCAATTAGCTCGTAATCATTTGTAAAGATTAGAAATAACATAAGTCTTAATTTAGCTTTAAAATATTATAAACTGTAGTATGTCCCACCCACCCATTCACATGTAGAATTACTGATTAAACCAAATAGCCATACACCTACAATCGTACAGTGGTATAGTGGATTCCATACCACTGCACCCACACTAACCAACCAGCCGCCCAAACACGTAAGATAGTAATGAGTCACCCACTCACCCGTCGTTGTTCTGTGAATATAGCCCTCCAACCCATGCCCATACTCTGGTTATAGACCATCCATCCACCCATACACTTACGTTGGCCATAATTCTCTACTCACCCATACACGTATAGTGTAATAGCCTTCCCACCCACCTATTCACGTACAATTGTCATGGCCCTCCCACCCATCCGTACTCGTATGGTGGTAATAGCCCTCCAACCCACCTATACATGCACGGTTAGTAATAGCCCTCCCACCCATGCCCATACTCTGGTTATAGACCATCCATCCACCCATACACTTACGTTGGCCATAATTCTCTACGCACCCATACACGTATAGTGTAATAGCCTTCCCACCCACCTATTCACGTACAATTGTCATGGTCCTCCCACCCATCCGTACTCGTATGGTGGTAATAGCCCTCCTACCCACCTATCACGTACAATTGTGATGGCCCTCCAACCCACCCGTACACGTTTGGTGGTATTAGCCTTCCCACCCATTCATACACTTACTACGGTGATAATATCCCACACACCCATACACACGTGTTGGTAAGAGCTACAAATCAATTTCTAACTGATTTCGAACACCATGTGTTTAATGTTGGAATTCCTTACACACTCCACCTCGTGATATATTTACTCTCCAATCTAACAAGGCGTATGTTGACACCTCAGCCCACTCCATGGAAACGCTAACCAGACTAGAAGGAGACACACGTGTTCAGTACTGCCACCCTCCGGGCTATATTTATCCCTACTTTTCCCTACGCCCCTGTCACTAATCATTTGCACACTTTATTTCCCTGAGTGCCTCCCCACCACCCACGAGGAACGACGTATCGCTGATTGCCTTGGCAATTTTTCTTTAAATGATAAACTGGATTCGGCTACCAATTATTCTATCACTTGTGATTCCGATTTTAAAGCTCAATTCTTGCTCAACAGTTCTCAATAATTCTACGACGCTAAAGCATGGATTCAAATAGCATAAAATGGTTCCGGAAAAATTTACGACTTAAAATGTTCACCCATTTACAGTAGAATAACTAGCGCAATATATGCATTTCTGGAAATACAATTCTACTCAGTTTAAAAAAGATTATAAAAAAAAAACTAATCTTGAACATACAGTTTTAGTATTGCATATTTCAGCTCAGTGTCTAACAATTTAATATATTAGATAACGCAGCTCACAACTCTACAGGATAAGTTCTGGTTTTACATGAAACCAGGCAGAATGAATTTCTGCGTCTGCTGGAATCGCTTAAAAGTGTCTAGCATGAATGAGCAGTACGGACACCGGTATAGTAAAACACGTTGTTTCCGATATTTGTCTAGTAAATTGCTTGCACATCTCTGTCTTCTCAAGGATCAGATAGCCTTAATAACTTAGATTGAAATTTTGCTTTTGATTTTTGAGCAAAAGGGATCAACGCAGTAAAGAAATTACGCTATTGTCTTTGGATTGGGAAACAAGCTTACTGACATCTGGATGAGGAGTTGTGAACATGTTCATTATTTGTGAATAGGCATTTTTGAAACGGTTCCGAACAGGCGTGGGTAGATAAATGGGAGTATAAATGGAGATTGACACTAGATCAGTCATGTTATTGTGGGGAGTCTATCCAAACAATGGATCTCATAATTACAGAGTGCCCCTGCGCTATTTTACGGAGGGATTAGCTAGCATAAACAGAATCAGTGAGGCAGGTCGTAAATGGCTCGATAGATTGGATTTAGCTTTGTGACAGGAGATCACTTTTATTTTACATACTACATGACTTGTGACCCATAGTGGTCTAAGGCGTCAGGACTGTGAGTCTGGCTTAGAGATAGGACATGTTCGAATACGGCCTGGACCGGAAGTATTATCAGTATCACCATCTATTGTACTGGTTCTACCCCTAACTATGTCTCAATAAGTTCTTTGCACAGATCAATAGTCTTTGGGGAATGGGCAGAGTAAGCTTAAGAAGAGGTCCACCTAACGGCGTTGAGACTTAATGAACTAAACATACGTCCCAGAGGAAAAACACCACCAAGGATGCATGGAATTTGCAAGCCCAGTTGTGGATATATAATATTAATAAAAATATATCATATATTGTAAATACAATATTTAATTACTATTGGCCTCTAATGGGAAAATACCTTGAGGGGGGGGGGAGGCTTGCAGTGGCTACCTTAACACTCCAATAATAATAAATAATAAATTTATTTAAAATTAACCTAAAATACGTAATTAAATAATGGTTGTTCTAACGTTAGTTCGATAACAGAAGACAACTAATCAAGAGTAATTACATATAATAGTCTGGTGAGAATGTTCCATGTTATCCATTAATTGTGTGATTACAGAATTAACTAACAATTTACTAAGCTGCTTAAGACATATTAGAGAGGAATTACTGTAATTAAGTACGAGCTAATAATCTACTTAAGGGACTCATAATCGAGGAATACAACATTATATATTGTTTAATCCATTATATGTTTAATATAATTATACCCATACCTTATAAAAACATGTTCAAACAATTCTCTTAAAATTCACAGTATTTAAAATATTTGTTGTCTTACGTAAAAATATTTCAATGAGATATAATTTACATACCATTAGAAGTTTAACTAAACCCTTATTTGTCATCAAGAAAATATAAGGAAATTATTTATATTTTTTTAAAGAAAAATTGAAACTGTCATTTCATTATATCGTAACATCACTATTACACAAACTACAGTTATACTTTTATCAAAGCGAAACTACATTTGGTTCATAAATGTTACATCGTTACTAATTCAAATAAACATAACAATTTATAGGTTTTAAAATAAGCTAAAAAAAACTAAAACCAATAAATAATTTTAAGAATAATATCAATAGTTTTCCAGCATATCATTACCATAAACACTACCATAGTAAATGTGTAATAATTCTGGTATATTGAGCAGAATTTAAATTTTTATCTTTCCAGATTAGTTTTTACAGACAATTTTCCCAATATACTGTATTATTTAACAATCGATAATTTTTGAGTGGATGAATAGTTTAGATACAAGAGTTTGTTGACTAAGGTAAATGAAATAAATAAAACAACAGGTTTGTTTGAATTTTGTTTATAATAGTGTTGATTTTGCTTCTTTTCGCGTTTATTGTATCAGGGAATTTGAAATAAGCCTTAGCTCAAATGTATTTGACAGAAACCCTTTCTTTGTTTTTGAATGGGTAAGGAGATAAATGTTTTTTAAGGAATGTAGAATATAAATTGAATACAGGTTTATAAACAATTCACAATTAGCTATTTTAATGTCAGAATGTTATGTTTGGTGTAATGGTTGCAAGAAAATTGATTTACTGAGAGAAAATCAACAAAATTGTCGTTAATGGACATCAATCAACGTTGTTTAAACATTCATTATAACCGAAAAAAAATAATATTGTTATTTAATAAAGCAAGTTGGTTCTCCTTAATAACATGATGGATATTTCGTTTATGGCGTGAATTTTGAAAATTAAAAAATCAGATGACTTTCATTGAGTAGTAAATACATGGTTTTATTTAAACTTATTGAAATTGTGTCATTAAATTAACAAAAGATAAGAAATAGTAAGGTTTATGGAACTTTTATATATCGTGACTGTAAATATTTTTAAAATGGAAAACTCCAGCTTTCCGAGTCTCAAAATCTGTCGTCAATGGTCTCACAGTTATTCTTTCCAAATAGCGACACGTTTCCTTTCCAGTCTGCGATATTTGCCGTTATATTGGCTTCCAGACTGATGATGGCGTTACCGAGGTGAACTCCAATTTCACGGACCCTGGCTCCGATGGCTATCGATTCATCGACATCGCACCCTGGTGGCCTCACTTCCCCACCCTCCACTAGTCCAGGTGACATGTTTCCTCTTCAGGATGTGATATTTGCCATCATAATGGCTTGGAGAGGGATTTTACGGACCTTGGCACCGATAGGCATCGACTCAAGAACATCGCATCTCACCCCTGTGGCCTTCATCAGTCCTGGTGACAGCACTTTATTATCTTTCTTCCCCACCCTCCACCTGTCCAGGAGACAGCACTTTACTATCTCTCTTACCCACCCTCCACCAGTCTATGAGACAGCACTTCAGTATATCTCTTTCCCGACCTTTCACCCGTCTAGGAGACAGCACTTCCCTATCTATCTTCCCGACCCTCCATCAGTCCAGGAGACAGAATTCCACTATATCTCTTCCCCACCTTCCACTAGTCTAGGAGGCAACACTTCTCTATCTCTCTTCCCCACCCTCCATCAGTCCAGAAGACATTATTTCATTATCTCTCTTCCCCATCTTCCACCAGTTTAGGAGGCAGCACTTCTCTATCTCTCTTCCCCACCTTCCAACAGTCTAGGAAACATCATTTCACTATTTCTCTTCCCCACCCTTCACCAGTCCAGGTGAAAGCACTTCACTACCTCTCTTCCCCCCCCTCCACCAGTCCAGGAGACAGCACTTTACATTCTCTCTGGCTATCCATCAGTCCAGATAACACCACTTCACCATATCTCTTCCCCTCTCTCCACCAGTCCAGGACGCATTATTCAGGTCTTTGAAGATAGGATAAAATATGTATTTCTCATAAGGCTAATGAATCCCATTTTCAGAGAAAGCAAACCAGTTGGTTTAAGTCTAGAAGGTGGTTTGTTAAACCCCCCAATCTTTCTCATTCGTTTTATTAATAACTAAGACCGATTGCCTGATTGGCCGGTATTCGGATATTTATTATCTCCCTTTTTTAATTCCTTTCTTAATACGCATCTACAGACTATATACTGTAGATTATAGGTTGAAAGTCACAGTCCAAAGCCTCATAGAAACTGTAATCATTCAGTCAGTGGTATTTAACTTTTTTATTTACACGCAATTTACTATTTATTTATTCTTAACAACCAGATATGAATGAATATGAATTTTTGATGAGTTTGATTTGTGTTGATGAGAGAATGTAGTAATTGTTATAATTGAAGGCCTACGATTCTTAGAAAGAGTCATAAATTAATAGCTCAATGATAAATGAACATCCGGTGGTTATCAGCTGATCCTAATTAAAATTTTGTATGACTCTGATTTGGATCTAAGTGTGAAACTTAAGTTTATGAATTGGCTTTAATCAACTACACTACCGACCAATTATATATCGATGTTTCATCAATATATAACATATTTGTTAGTATAAATAATTGATTGATTTATTTAAATTGAAATAAAAACAAAGGGAATAATGAATTATTTTGGTGTTTTGTTAATTAATTTGAACCAATATTCCCACTACTGGTGGGATAGTAGTTACTAAATAGATCCTTAAATGAATGACACTCATATTAGTTAATGTAATGAGTTACACTGTTTTTAACGAAGCGCTAAGATCATTAACTGAATAGTAATGAATAGCTTACACAAGAAGACGGCGCCATTTAAACAGCTGTTATCAATGTTGGCAAGATTTCATAATAAAGTATTATTATAAAACCTCCGCCATTACAGTTACTCTGTTTACAGGCTTTATTGAGACCATTGGTCTATAAATATTCCAATCTTTATGTGAGATTTTTTTGTTACAGTATAATTTAACATATTAACAGGTCGAGCACTATGTGCTGTATGAAAAATGCTGCCTCTGACCATATTAAAATCCATAATTTTTACTGGCAGACGAGAGACTAAAACTGTAGACTGTGACGGGTTGGTAGTGGGGGTAACAGGAGTATCAACACGTAGAAACCAACATCCCATTTCACTAACCAGAGACCTGGCAAAATGAACATATGGGTTAAAAGTTGCAGCTAATACGATTTATAGAAAAACATGGCCAAGCTGTGTGATCGTATTGATACACACGGTCTGACAGTGACAGAGAGTATGCAGCTACATATGACACACATGGTCCCCGTGAAACGTCACCAAATAAGGCCAAGCTGTGTGATCGTATTGATACACACGGTCTGAGCAGTGACAGAGAGTATGCAGCACATGTGACACACATGGTCCCCGTGAAATGTCACCAAATAAGGCCAAGCTGTGTGATCGTATTGATACACACGGTCTGACAGTGACAGAGAGTATGCAGCACATATAACTCACATGGTCCCCGTGAAATGTCACCAAATAATGCCGAGCTGTGTGATCGTATTGATACACACGGTCTGACAGTGACAGAGAGTATGCAGCACATGTGACACACATGGTCCCCGTGAAATGTCACCAAATAATGCCGAGCTGTGTGATCGTATTGATACACACGTTCTGACAGTGACAGAGAGTATGCAGCACATATGACTCACATGGTCCCCGTGAAATGTCACCATATAAGGCTGAGCTGTGTGATCGTATTGATACACACGGTCTGACAGTGACAGAGAGTATGCAGCACATGAGACACACATGGTCCCCGTGAAATGTCACCAAATAAGGCCGAGCTGTGTGATCGTATTGATACACACGGTCTGACAGTGACAGAGAGTATGCAGCACATGTGACACACATGGTCCTCGTGAAATGTCACCAAATAATGCCGAGCTGTGTGATCATATTGATATACTAATCTGACTCTGTAAAGCCTAGGTCATTAACACAAGACACGTTGTAACCCCCCTGTAAAGAACATCATGTATATATATCATGTGTGTACATGTTTTACTAAAGTAATGGACGTGTTCTTTTTCAGGGTTCGAATCCATCTAGCTCAACATTTGGTAAGTGTTCATTTCAACACAAACTCGTGTTTACTTAAATGAAAACTAGTTCTTTCTACTTAGTTAATTATTTTCTAAGCAAGCAGTAATATTTTTTTGGTGTAATAATGGAAAAATAAATAGCTGATTTATAAATAGGATTATGATGTATCTAAGAGTGGGATTGTTGATGTTAAGACATAAGTATTTAGTTGCAATATATAACAATCACATACGTCATAACAATCACATACGTCATAACAATCACATACGTCATAACGATAAGAAACAGGTGTTTCTAGTTTTAAAATTCTTGCAAAGGATTGAATTTTGTGTTATTTTTAAGAAATGGCTATAATTCACTTATAATACTCCAACATACAGCTTATATGATTCATCCTCCAACCTTGTCATTCCTAATCATTTAAACACTTGGTTGATTAAACATATTTCGGACACTAAGCTATATTTTATTCCACATTAAGTCCAGCTCCAGCCAAATGTTTGCTGTAAATATGAACATTTTTTACCCAAGTTTCATTGTTAGAGATTCAAGATTTTCTTAAATTATTATGTATGACCCTAAAGTTTCTGTATTACAGAAATAAGCTATTAGAAGTGGAAATAAAAGTACTGATATAAAGTACCAATGATATACGGAATCTATATGTTAAGATGATAGGTAGGATAAGTTATAAGTTCAATATTGAACGCAGATAGGACCTGTAGATCTGCTATCATCATCATTATAATGGGAAACTAAATAATTGTAGAGCACTAAAACTTATTGTTGGACACGATTAAGCCGTTTTGATTGTGACCTACTTAAAGAACCAGTGCAAGAGTGATGAACTGAGTAGTAGAAGTGAGATAAAGAACCACTCTTCCCTTACTGGGTCAATCCATTTAATAAACCTAGCTCTGAATGGGAATCGAGAGACAACATAGTAACGCAGCCAACATGACGTACATTCGTAGTTCAGATTCCACAAGAAATTGAATACCCTTCGCTCCCCTGGCCAACTATTAGCATTCGTGGAGCTTTTAAATTTATTATTTATTATTCATTTTTTATTATTTCTCCATTACCAAGACTCTGATCGTAGAGATATGGGCAAATGTAAGGAGTGAATAAGTGTGATGGGTGTAGACGAACCAGTTTATTCATTGTTATTATTTATGGTACACCATTTCTTCGAAAAAAACATTTGTTATATAGCCCATTACCAAAGAAAATTAAATGACCTACACCTTTGCGTGGAGTTCGAACAAGTTATTCCTACACAATATGCAGACCCTGACTACCGCTCTTCACACTGCAGACTTCTCTAGTAGTGTCAACATCAATGTCAACCATCTATTGTATGCCGTGTCGTTATTAAGAGGACTGAGAATATAACACACCGCCTACAATTTCATCAGCACTTTGTTCCCAAATTGCTGGATTACAGCAATGCACCACTAGTGCTGACAAAGAATAAGTCAAATTCAGTTAGTACAGAATCGACTAGACAGGCTAGACAGAATCGACAATAGAGTATCCAATCCCTTACTTTTTAACTTTTAAATAAGTGAACCTGTAAGTCATGTTATACAGTCAATGAAAAAAAAAAAATTGATAGAGTATTCAAAATTTGTTCTAAAGATCCAAATAATATCTGCCCCCCCCCTTCCCTTTACATTAATACGGTAAAAAATAGATTGTGCTTTCATAACTTTCTCATTTTAATTTGGCTTTTCAGAATTAATTGTTGCTAAAACAAATTCTCTTATGATATCTAGAATATATATATATATAGTATATATATATATATATATATATATATATATATATTCTAGAATATATATAATAATAATAATAATTCTTTTATTGCAAAAATAAACATTTAACATCAATGTATCGCAATCGTCAGGTGGTAAATAATATATAAATATAGACAAATAAAACATATAGACAAATAAAAAATATAGACAAATAAAAAATATAGACAAATAAAACATTCATTCACATCAAGGTCGCAATCAAACATACAAAGATATTTCATACATTCTTAGTCTAATGGTGAATAGTCACTCAGATACAGTCCAAAATCTCAGTTTTGAACTTTATTACAATTAATTTTTAATTTGCCCAGCGGCCAGTCATAAACTCAGCAACTGAATAAAATGATTTTGACAACAAAAATCATTTCAAAAGAGTTTTAAATATATTCAGAGAGTTAATATTTTTAATGCTTTCGGGAAGCTTGTTAATTAGCCCAACGCCAAACACCTGGGGTAGATGATCGGTTACTGTTAGTCTGTGATGTTGGATTCTAAAGTTGTACCTGCCTCTCGTCTCATACTGGTGAACGCCTCTTCCCTGAGTCAGATCTACACCCGATCTACAGTGCAGAACTGCATCAAGTACGTAGAGGCTGGGCAGGGTCAACAAACCAAGCTCCCCGAAAGTTGCTCTACACGTATAGGCACTATATATACTATACGTTTTCAATAGCAATAGTATATATAGAGCAATAGTACTATATATATATACTATTGCTCTATATAGTATATATATAGTATATGAGATGTACAATATCTCAGATTTTGTAATTTCTTATCCAAAATGATAGATGTATCAAATTAACGTGCACAAACAGCGCCTCATTTGTCACTGTTGTAAGGTAACCGTGACCGATCTGATCACCGTTCCAAAGGGAACCGTTAATGAAAACAAACGATTGTATCTCCGCTGGAGGGGAACAACCTGTCTCCTAACACCCCTCCCCCTGGCTGCAAGAAGCCAATATAGGCGTATTCGTGGCTACGCTGGGATTAATAATATTATTCAAGGTGCCTGGGAGGTCTTATGATGTAGCTGAGTTTGATTTTATAATCCAAAATGTTGTTTTTGCAGTAAAATTTCGTGTTAATTGTTTTAGTGCTTGTTAATTTGATGATACGTTGATTTAAAATTTGTATGATAATTATATAGTTTCTAAAACCATTTATAATAATTTTACCTATTCTTTGTTAAATTATGTCAGAGGATTAGACTATTAAAAGAGTTTAGATAATTTATAGAATCGTTGTTCGACAATAACAACTATAATACGTGAATGGGCAACGATCACTCCTGCAGGACGATGTGTTAAATCAGAGATGCACGGTTTGTAAGATTGATAATAGTTAAAATCGTTCTAAATAGATCAACGATATGCTAATAATTTGTTAAATACTAAATTTCCTGTTTTAAACATTAGGAAGCACTCTTTAAAAAATCTTAAAGTGTACGTTAGAATTCATAAAAATGATATTTGGCTGGATTTGGAACATAATTATTATATAACAACAAATAGAATAGGCATTGATTATCGAATTTCACGACTGAGTAAAAGACATGTTGAGAAATGAAGAA
Source organism: Stictocephala bisonia (assembly GCA_035578905.1). Taxonomy (NCBI): domain Eukaryota; kingdom Metazoa; phylum Arthropoda; class Insecta; order Hemiptera; family Membracidae; genus Stictocephala; species Stictocephala bisonia. The sequence continues at coordinate 340,180 of JAQJVL010000446.1, forward strand.
AACATAAGCACAGCTGTTTGTTGATTTATCTATGTGATTTAATTTATAGCCTCTGGTTACATTTTGTTAGAAGCTAAAAAAGATGTTTAATGTTGATAATTAAAATGGCCTAATTTATCCAAACGCTAGTTGTTGTTCCCTTTTAGAGTTTATTCACATAACGTAACAAGAAAGGACCACTCAAATTCTTTTTATCTTGCTCATTATCTATATAACCATTTTTCACAATAAATTGTTGACTTGGAGGGTGCCAGTGTCGCCGTGTATAAGCGTACGATCAGTGAGTGGGTGGCTACTTCAGCCTGGCTGACGTAGAAAACTTGCTCCAATCCCAGTATACATGACTTTTTGAAATATAATTATGTACTTATAAATACAAATTCCTTATTGCCTAACTGACTTTTCAAAATTATCATTTAAAACCTTTTTTACTACAAAATTATGAACATAGTCATGTAAATTTTTCAGTATTTTGTTATGTCTTTTAATGTATATACGAGGGTTTAGGATACCATATTTAGTAATTAATATTACACGAGCCTTGGAGGAACACACACACTCTCTCTCTCTCTCTCTCTCTCTCTCTCTCTCTCTCTCTCTCTCTCTCTCTCTCTCTCTCTCTCTCTCTCTCTCTCTCTCTCGCTTTCTTTCTTTCTTTCATTCTTTCTTTCTCTGGCACTCAGTCTTTCTTGCACACTTATAACAATTTTCGATTATATATGTCTTTGAAGAAACATTAGACGACTGTCTCTCTTGCAAACTGTATTCCTCTACGCAGAAGACTCTCTTGGTGAATTTAATGAACTACCAGTTCCACCAAAGAATACAGGCTGACTTTTCACCATAAGGTATGTTCTTCTTATAAAGATTTATATTCATTGCCAGGACTCGTTTTTGAAATCGAAGCTCCATATTGCGTCAAATTATTCTCAAAAGGATTGTCAGCCTATTTAAGATATCTTACCATCGTCATTGCTTTGTAAAGATGTCATGTTCACCGACTCTGCAGGGGTCAGTTCATATTTCCAGGTGAAAGCCACAGGGTGCCATCCCTCCCGGGCTGGACGTCCTGCAGGGAAGACAGGACAACGACATGTGGGAGACAGTGATTTGACTGCTCGTGGCCTACAATATCTTATATGTGTCATAATAATTACGTCATAAACACATTTGAAAACATGCAGTTCACTAACAATGCACCTTTTATAGACCACATAAAGAATATGTCTGGTGTAGTGACAATTATGAGTATTTGATATATTAACGTATTTTTTCTAATAAAAAATAAGTTTTTTGATACAAATTTACTTTAAAATTCAGGTTAGAGTGTAGCAATAAGTTTGATCTTGTTCTGAGTTATGCTAAAATACACTCCATAATTTAAAAACGCGCTAAGAAAAAAAGTACAAGATGTAATAGTGAAGCGAGATTTACTTTTTTTGCTTTGATACAAACTATTTAGTAGTTTAATTAGACTATTAGTAAATGTCATATGTGTACGTTGTCTGGAAAGAAGGCGTTGAAGACTGGAGGTGATGAAAAGGTGATGGGGGGGGGGGAGAAAATGTAAGAGTTGATTGATGTGTTTAGGATGAGAGGGAATTACAAAAAGACTAAATACTTTAACAGATTATGCACCCTTTTAAGTTGTCCTTTAAAATTTGTACTCAAGAAGGATAAAACCCTACAGTATATGAGAATACAATAGTTATGAGATAATTTATAATTTAATGTCATATAAGTCTTTGAGAAAGAGTTTCAAATAAACTTGTAGGACCTGCATACTTGTGTATTTCAATATGAAAGTCCATAGATAAAAATGGTGTATAAATGAATACGTATTTTAAGTTTATTGTTCCTTGAGAAATTATTTATTAGGTGAACTCTAATTAGCTGTAAATTATTTGGTAGCCAATTAATAATATCCGGTGTGGTGGCTCAGTGAATAAAGTTCACGCACAGGCCTAAAGGCCCATGTGAAGTGGAATGTGAACTTTATTAATAATAAAAAAACCATTTAACATTGTAAACTTTTACATTTTAGTCAGATCCTTAATGTTACTATTTTCAATATGAAAAACATTGGCATACATTTAATTTAAAAAATCTTTCAAAAAGCTAATACAAAAAACATAACAAGACACAAAAACTTTCCTAATTTAGTTTCCATTGTGAAATGCTTAAGGTCATTTCAACTAACTCTGACATGATTTCTACTACAATGCATCCTCAAAAAATAGACCTATAGGGTTTTCTAGTCTATAAAACATAGTAACTATTAGGGCAGTAGGTAGAGCTGTTATAGTTGTGATGTTATTACTAGAAAAACCGGGAGGGGAAGGTAAGCAAGCGTAGAGGATCACCCCGTAGTGAAGAAAGGTTTTTCGGCTAGTTTATTTATAATCATCATTAAAGTAGCTACAACAACTACTATATCTGATCATAAATACCAATAGTTCAAGTTAAAAAAAATTATCTCTATACCACAAAATGGACATAACTTCCAAATGCACCTCGCAAGTGGCGTGGCGGAATATTGTTGGCTTTACAAAATCATTATTATTATTTCGTAATTTAATTTCTGACAATCAGGAGTATTAGTCATTATACGAGCACTTTTATTACAAACTAGTTACATTGTACGGTTTTACAACAAAAATAATAAAATTAATAAAAACTGTAAATATTAACGATTTATACTAACTTGATTACACAGAATTACCATAAAAACTAAATTAATAACCAAAACAAAGATAAAAATTTTAATACAATATATGGTAGTATGGAAAATCTGTAGCAAATACCCTCAACTTATGACAAATCAATTCAACAACAAAAAACAAAAACAACAACTAAAAACAGTAAAAAATATTGAGAGTATTTAAGATAGTTCCCAAGTTTCTTTGACAAACTGAATTTACTTAATTTTTTACTTTAGATTTGCTTTCACAACATAAATGATCACCAAACTACTCCATAAGTTTATTAAAATATTTGGACCAAGAAAGAGAAATTAATACTTACTTATTTCTTTGACAAAAAGTATATCAATTGCAATGAATTGTGCACTTCTTGTTATCCAACGTTATATTGTATCATTAAAATAAACCAATTAACACCACTCGATTTTTAAATATTTCTTTGGTAATAACATAATAAACAATAAATAAAAATTCTGCAAGAGAATTTAAATGAAATGACAGCAACAACCCGACGTACTGGATCGGTTTTTCCACCACTCCTATAAACCACAAAAGAGTGATCAATCTTGTCCGGCTAGCCACCCTAATGGTCTTATGTATAATAGAGGCCCAGGGCCCGCGGGGGTGGCAGGGGATATCACTTAGCTATATAACAGGGGTTCAATATGTGGCGGGGGCGGTAGGGCGGACCAGCTGTGACTAGCTGAGACAAATTATACCATCGATCTGACATGTGAGCGCTCTTCGGAGTAAGTAACGGGCAAGATGGAACAGCTACTTTAATCAAACGGATGGAACTAATGTTGTTTGTGGATTATAACAGCCAGGACACGACGTTGTAATGAATATGGTTTACATCAAGGTAACACAGAAGACTATATATATATATATATATATATATATATATATATATATGTATATATGTTATTCTTACTAGTAACCAAAAAAGGAGGAACATAATAAGACCGATTTGAAAGTGCATAAATAAAATAAATAGTACAAAGTACTAAATGAAAAATTTTTAACAAGTGAAAGTCCAAGTTTGACAATTATTCAAAACTTGCTTCTAAACTTAAATAAACAAGCTAGCCCCCCCCCCCCCTTGAAAAGAGAACGATGGGCAGTAATTAACTGCGTGATCAATAGTAAGAGTTTTAAGTTCATAAAACATGACTTATAAATTGATTTTCCCAATATATATTTTTCATGACTAATAAATTTATATTCCCAACTTATATTTTTGGTAGTTGCATATTCACACTTGTGTGAAAGTGACTTAACATAGCCCTTTTCTTATTAGGAACATTTGTTATTTTTAGGTTTTGACATTTAAAACTAGTTTCTTTGTTACCAAATTATGTGTTGATAAACAAAGTTGAAAAGAACACAACAAAACATAAATTGATTAAAATATGTGTCCAAAAATTGTAAATACTAACGTGGACGATAGTTTTAACCACCTATACTTTCCTTAGACCAGAAAAATTCTTTTGTGTATCCTTCTGGTCTGAGGAAGATATATATTGTTTACCAAAATCGATCACCATAATATTCGTGTTTTTGTATATATATTTCAATAAATTTACGTTATGTGACGTTCATTTCAATTTTATTTTCTAATTACACGTTATTTGATAACAAAGAAAACTATTTATAAATATTTGAGTTTAACTGATTTGTAGACATCAGAGTTAGGAAAAATTATGAAATATTCTAAGATATTACTCTAAGAGTATTAATTTATGCATAAATAATTTCAATTATTATTATTTATTGAACTTAATCAGAAAGGCCTTAACAGTTCATGTGTTAAATTTTTTTTCTAACAGGATTTTTTTAAACCGGAAACAAAAACTAGACACATTACTTTTTATCTTTCAATCCAAGAATGTATTATAGAAAAAATAACTAACTTGATCACATGGGCCTACAAGCCTATGCGTGATTTTTTATTTAAGTGGAGCACGCCATGGCGGGGGTTAAACAATTCAATTTTTTATTATTATCTTAAAAAAATCTCCATTTCATCCTGTTTAAGAAAATATATAACACTTGGTACTTTCCTTGCTTTTTATGGTTAAAAAAAATAAAAACAAAATGGCGTTCATGTATTCAGCTTGCCTCAACGTCTTACTTTTTTATGTTTGGTCTAGCCTATGTCTTGATTCATTTATACTCATTTATATATAATACAATACTCACGTGATATATAATACAAGTTATTATTTTGTATTGAAGAAGTAATGAATGTAATAAAGCCAGTTTACAAAGATTTGTCGGATCCAAAATTGTTAAAAAGTTGTTTGCACGGAAAGACTCAAAATCCGAATGAGAGCTTTCATAGTGTGATTTGGAGTAGGATTCCAAAAACTAAATTTGTAGGGCTTAAAACTCTTCAGATTGGAGTAAATTACTCCGTTATAAGCTTCAATTGTGGTGCCATTGGTAAAACTAATGTGTTTGAAAGATTGGGAATAACACCTGGGAAGTTTATGATTGAAGGACTGAAGAAAATTGATGAAAATAGAATAAAAAAAGCAAATAAAGAGGTTCAAGAGGAAAATAAGAAAAAAAGGGTTAGGAGAAGGTTTCTCAAGAGGAGAAAAGAAGATACTGATTGTCAGGATTATGTTCCAGGAGGTTTTTAGTGTGTGTTTGCTAGTTTAGACTTTAAATGGATTTTCCCGATAGTTACTTTTTTCAGTGTTTAGGTACCATTTTCTCCCGACCTATAAGGCCTACAGACTTCAAAATTTATACACATAATTTACACTACTTGGTGAGTAATTTACTTTATTTTTATGAAATTATATTAAGTTTTAAGTAGTCTAAAAAATTTTTGAACTTTAAAATTAAAGATATTTTTATAGTATAAAAAAGAACATTTTTTCCTAAATAATTGTTGTAACTAAATACTTCATAATGGAGTACTTCATTAACCAACATGAACACAATAAGCAAAAAAAATCATCACCCTAGTTTTTATAGGTTATGAGAAACTTGTACCTAAATAGTAACATGTTTTCCCATTTAAATAGCATTGGAGGCCTCGCCGCGGCGTGCTCCCCAGAAAAAATAACTAACTTGATCACATGGGCCTACAAGCCTATGCGTGAATTTTAATTTAACGAGAAAAGTACCGACCGTTAGCTCATTGGGAATTTGAATCTTAGAAAGTTCTTCACAGTTCGAAGCTTTAGCCATTGAGTCACCAGCTCAAGTTGACAGTAAATCTCCTCTCTTCTCATCTCTAGCTTTCCTCTTCTTCTCCGTAGGTCTTACACCCTACACCTTTCATAATGTTGTCCATGTACCTCACTCATAGTCTTCCTCTAGATTTTTTTTGCATTAATGCAACCCTCAAATATTGTGATCAGAAAACGTTTGGGTCTCATCATAAGGCCAGTAAGCTTTATTTATGAAAGCTACAAATAAGTTTTTATAGAGTTAAATAAACCATATTTTATGCGATGTTTATTCTGAAGTCGCAAAATAAGAGTTTTATACACACATTTCTTAGCTGTTTTTCAATAGCACTAAAATATCTATGTAGATAGATGTGTTTTAAGAAATATTATTGACTGAATATTATTATTTAATTTTGACGAACAATTTTATTAAAATACAACTTATGTTGTCTAATGTAAATGAATATTTAACTTTAGAGAAATAAAACACACAATTCTACATTACCTCACACTAAATATGACTGATACGTTTGTTATAGTAATAATAGAGCACATTGTTGTAGTATCCATTACTCGGGTAGAATATCTATGAAGTAACAAGAGAAGTGTTTTATTCAATGAATAGGGGCTGCATTATCTAATATTGTCTGCAATAAGAGGACAAAAGGTGTTCGGCGAGTTGTAAAAGTTTGTTGCTAACAAAAGCTCTGTTGCCGTTCAGATAACAACATTGTTTCAATTTGTTATTAAAATTTGTTTACAAAAGATTTTCGCTATCGTTCTATAAATGAGTTTTCTTATTTTGTTTGCTCAAACATGTAAAACTTTTGTATCATACATTTTACGATTAACTAGTAAAGTAAAGGGAAATCGTCCATCAAATGTCATTCAATGAATATTACTAACTGTTTTTGATAAATTTCGATATGTTCGACCAGGCATGAAATATCGTAAAAATTAGCTTTTAAATTTTGAAATGAATCTATTCTGGGACTTTACCGTAGTGAAACTTCTTTTTCTTACTGAACTAAACAAATAGTTTAGATTTGGTTGATCACAAAATATAATCAAGTTTGTATGTTAGCAATACAATAATTATAACTAAGATATTTATGAAAGAAACACGTTTTAAGCTTGAATGCTTCTATTCAGAACGTGAGGGAAATACTGTCACAAACAAGATGTGAGGTCCTTGAGTGATTTTTATTTCATAAACCCCAAAGGTCCTGTTCAGTTGAGAGAGTTTTGTTCCGTACGGACCGGGACACGTGCGTTTGATGTGTCAGCCCTGGTTTACAGCTGTATTATTTTCTTTCAACATATCAATTGACTTTGCTTGATTTTATTTCTTGAACTTGCCGAGTTATTTAGTCCACCTTTCTTCAAAGATTCATATCAGTAGAATGTTATTTGTAGAATTTGTACTCTCAAACAACTGTTTTACGGTTAATTAAATAATAATTTAACGAAAGAACTAAATTAACTGTTAATATCTGAACGATCAAGGAGCGTGGAAATCAAACTAGAACTAAATCTATATTTATTGAAAATACCAATATCTAAAATCATACCAACCGATATTTTAGCCTTTCATTAAACATTCCGCATACATTTTTCAGTCCCAAAAGTACAAAAGGGTTATCATACGTTATTTTTATTGTAGTAATACCAAAATGTACAATCTCCTCCTACATTCAGAAAAGAATATGCTAACAATGGTGATCTTGACCTTGCTTTAACAAACCACTGCATCGTTAAGATGAAAGTAATCCAGTGTACTGCATTGGAAACAGCCTGCATCTAATAGCCATTTGCATCTAATTTACTACTTCGTAGCTACATTGTTTACTTTTATTTTGTTAAGTTTTAAATTTAAAATAATTATATAATTTTTGACCAAACAAAAAACTATACTAGTTTTTAAATTTAATTTCAATAACTAACTTTAAAATTGTGACATAAAAGTGTTCAAAAAAATTGACAATTCTGACTCCATGCAAATTTAGCTTCTCAGGTATGTTATTGATTTATAGTTTTATTATCGTGTACAAGTGTCATTTAATTAATCAACCAATTTAATGAGTAATTTCATAATTTGCGTGGAGATACAATTAGTGAAGTTGTATCTATTTACTATTACATGTAGACTGTAAAACTAACTGGTTACTACCGCAACCTTAAGTCCATGTCACACAACAATAATTTAATTACTGAAATGATTGATAATATTCACTCCCATGCACACACACTGCGCGTGTTATGGTGGGTCAATACAACCTAACTATACGTGTATGGGTGGTTGGGTCCATAACATGTATGTGTTTGTATGAGTGGGTGGGTGATGGGGCCAATAACTGCGTTGAAAGTCCTCAGGAAGTGGCAAGATAACGGATCAAGGAACATCGAGCGTGGCCGTTCCTTGGATGGGTGACCGGCTGAGCGATCCCATTTATAAACGGAGCCTACCTACCCGGTCACTGGATATGGTTCTAAAGTTACCTATAAGCCTTCGGTCCCAGGGTTAAGTATAAGAGAGGGTTCCTTAGGATATATGGTAAACTAAGACATCCTATATAATAATACGGATTTATAACTTTTAAATTTGGAATCCTTTTTCAGCATGTTATGTAACGGGAAATGAATACTTCAGACATAAGAACACAGATCATGTTACAAACCAATTTTTATGTACAAACACTGGATACTTAATCTCAGAATTGTGGTATATCAATTATTGATGTATAATCTAGAAGACTGTAGTACAGAAGCGCATATAACATACTAGGGGACACCCCTGCACGCTTAGCGTGCCAAAAACCCATTTTGAACTCGGCCTACAGCCTCGCGGGGGAAAGTTCGGCCTGCGGCCTCATCAAGGCACTCTGCTACAGTCCCATGTGTGGATCTCGGTATCTCGCCTCGTGAGGAAGATCGGTCTATGCCCTCACCTGGATTCTTAAGCAGTATGACCACTAATTTTGGTTTTGGGTGCAGTGGATCCCTTAAATATGTTTTTTTTTTTTTTTTTTTTTTTTTTTTAATCGGATGGTATATTAGTAATTAACAGGAGAATACCTTTAATTTTATACACTCCACTTGGTGTATTAGTTTAACACTACCCAATTTTGAGTTTTGGAGCAAATTGTGATTTGGGGGGGCAAAGCCCTAAAACGTGTTCTGTTCTAAAATATAATGGTATAATGTGATTTGGGAGATAAATACCAATAGTTTGATACCCCACTTGGGTGTTTTATTTTAGTAATACCCTTTTCTTGCTTTTAGGAAGTTTTGGGGGCATATATCCCTTATTATTTGCCCTTTTCAAAATGTGATGGTATATTTGGATCCATGGGGAAAATAGCTTTAAATTGATACCCCACTTGAGTAGGAAACATCAGTATTAAAAAATGCTACATTTTCAAAATTTTCAGTTTTTTTTTCTCCCGATACGGTGCACGTTTGTTAAGCGAGTACAACTGTGAAGGTTTGAAAATTTTACTAAAAGTTAGGTCAGAAATACTACTTTTTTATGATTTTCCCATAATAAATACATTGGGACAGTTTGGGGGTAAAAAAAGGCTGCCATTTAGATCGCTCCTATACACAAATTTAAAAAGTACGATACAATTAAAATAACACAAATCATAACCTTAGATATCAAAGCATCAGTTATAAACTGCCAAAGGTAAACAATGTAAATTCAATTTGTATTAATATTTAGATTATGATTTAGAAAATGATCAAAGGCAGCTAATGTTGGAGATTGCTATACAATGGCTGCGAATCTGTATTGTGGCTTTGTAACGTTGCGGATAAAAGCTGCGATAAGAGCGGCAATTGGGAACAAAGAACAGTGTAAACTCCGCCATTGAGATATGAATGATTTCATTCCGAGTCATTACGTTCCGATACAGCCAATCTCTCGATTTGATTCCCACCCTCGATTGCCTTTCAACAGTATTATTGCCGTGATTTGAGTAATTATTACATTTGTTATGTCATTTGGGATCTTCTCCGTTAGTTAACTGCCATAACTATCTAACCAAAGAAGTGGTAGTGAATAAGATAAGATCCCAGTTGTTTAGTAAGTCTACCTAATTAGTATGGTGGTATTATAACCCAATTCCATTATAATTTTAAATTTTAACAAACAAGGTTATTTAAGTTTTGTAACCATTATCTGGTCAATTTTTAGAACTAAGCTTATTTTGATACGAAATTAAACTAAACCAATTCCATTAGTAAACAGAACATGTTTTCAGGTTTTTTTTAAAGTTTATGTTCCTGTATTTTTATAGTAAAACTAAATAGATAATAATGCATTTAAGCCAACTTATTTAGGGATATATAGATCCAGAAAACTTCGAAGGGACTAGTTTAATATTATTCCTTAAATCTAAGTTTATAGTGTAGGTAGAGTATTTGTTTCGGAAACAAATGTAAAGTTTCCGTATAAGTGAATTGGTCCCCAAGACGTTTCTTGAGCTACAAAGAAGATAATATTGCTTGATTAGATTTATTTTAATGCTGAAGAGCTAAGGTGGTGGTAAAAATTTCCGAAGTGTAAGAAATGGGCTGGGCTCCACGTGAATGCTCTGAAAGATCAAATTATTTTCTATCACTATAAGCTTTAGCTAATACAAAGGAGTTTTCACTACACTACTATGAGTTCAGCTGTTTTCGTTATGTGTTTACAACCTGCGAAACATCATATTTTCAACAGCTGTCTATTGTTTACTACCGAAAGTAACATTGTTTACAACCGAAAATTTTCCACAGTCAACAACACCTGTTTTTAAAACATGTTTCTAATTTAATAAACAGTTAACATTCCAAAAATGAGTTTTTATTCCGTAGTGTAGTGAAAAGTATCGTTCAAAACTCGAGTGAAAGTGTTTTGTATGTTCTCGACCATTTGAAGTGCTCGACAAGACTCGCACTTCAAACATATGGTCTCGAACATGCAAAACCCCACTTTCCACTCTTGTCATGAAATATACTATAACAAGTGTTATTGTTTATAATGTTTATTCTTGTGAAAACATGACATATTTTTAGCATGGATTTAAACACCTTTTGATATTTTTACATAATAGGAAACAGTTGATAAAAAAAAAAAAAAATACTGAATATTTTCGCCAGTTGATTTTGTAGTTCTCTACTGACAATATGGTCATCAGTCACATATTGGCAAGTGAAGCATGCAGGGGTGTTCTCTGCAAGGATTAAGCTCAATACAATGCATTTTTAACAAACTATTTAAATTTTCCCTGACCGAATAAGAGCCACAAATTTAACTTGTTTAGTAAATATGCATTTTAATTAATTGTCTTAAGATTGATGTTTTCAATAACAACCTTGTTGTGTTATTTTCAGCTTGTAATATATTTGTTAGGCTAACATAGGCTTAACTCCTTTTAATGAAGCAGTAACATAAGTAAAATCAAGCAGCCAGTGTTAAAACTAAAAAGATGGCTTCTTGTGATTTCAGTAATGGGTCAAATAAATTCATTACAAGAATTTTTATAGTATATTATCTCAGTTACATTTATTTAATGTTTAAACAATTTATTTAGTTATTTAAACTTTTTTATTTTTCCACAAACAAGTATTCTGCTATTTTAGTCTGAATCGTTAGCAATTAATTAATGTAATGAATAATGAATAGAAAATAAACGCTGAGACCGAAATATAATATACCATTCAAACAGGGACTCTTCAACTTTTATTTTATGACAATTGTTGAATGTAATTAATTAAGGCAAATATTAAATGTTAATGAAAAAGCATACAAGAGCACAATAAATATATATTGTACAGCTTTGTATCAGAACTATTATGGATGTTCATCTAGGCACTAGGTTAAGCACTTCAAGGAATTTGGTTCTAGATTTTATTGTAACTGTTGCTAAGAGTAGCAATAGCCTGCCTCACAAACACCCACAACGTATCTCCTAACCCTTTCCCTCCCTCACTGTCCGCACCTGCTCCAACCAATATTATAAAATTACATAACTCCCTCATTAATAGTAAACTCTTGCAATAAAGCTTTAATAATTATTAACCCAGCCAAAGATAATTTTACAAATTTCAACTAAACATTTATGAATTTAGGCCGATTTTTTTCAGAAAAATAATTGTTACACTTTGAAACGATAATTTGTTTTTTAAGTTTTACTCTACACTAAGAATATGTGTCCACTATATTCTTAAAATTGTAATAGAATACATCGTAAGGTTTCTTTATGAGTTAAGTTATGTCCCAAAAAAGGCCAAAGGCCAAATTAGTTCTTTCGGCAGCCGTATCTCTATAAACAATTTTAAAATTCTTACTTTAAAGTAGACTAACATTTATATTAAGGAAAAAATTAAAAAATATTATTTTATCAAAAACTTATCAAGCCAAGGTATATAAACAGTGTTTGTAGGAACACAAGTCCCGTTCAGTACAAAGCTGGTCGCAAATCACGTAATGCGTGCACGTAACGTGAACACGTAAGCGTTACGTAATTAGGCGATATTAGATTACACCGTACCATAACGCACGTAGCACCTCTCTCTAAGTATGTCACCAGCTGTGTTCAACACATCAGTCAGCTGTCGTTTTAGCAATCAGCTGTTTACAGATGACAATAAACTTGTCAGCTGATTGTGGAGCGTGCCTCTGATGAGGTCTTTCAACCGAACTCTTAATCTGCTTAGTTGACAGTGATCCTTTATCAAAGTCGAGTTTTCACTAATTGATTGACTATTGGAACAGTCTTAACTACATCAGTTTTGAAGTTAATTGTTGGTTTGTTTATCGCTGTTAATTTTTAGGAGATGTCCCAAGTATAGTGAGTTTAAAAACTGCACTACTTTTTGGCAGGTGTTAATTAGTTAAAAATGCCAGTTCAGCTATAAATAATACATTTTTTTCATTCTTACATTTATTTCATGACAAAAATTCTTTTAATTTGATTAAATTATTTTTAATGAATACTATGTATTACTTTTACTTTTGTTTAAGTTTAGTATATACTATTATATAAATATAGTTAAAATATGGTTGTTAATTAAAAATTAAGAGGTTAAATGTAAGAAAAAACTTCTTGAACATAATAAGTCTCTTTAAATCGAGAATTTAAGTCGCAACCTGAAGAGAAAAGGATTTTCTCACGTGTTCAAAGTGGTTTTTAATTATTCAAGATTTTGTAAGTAATAATAAAAAATAAAAAAAATAATAATAATCTGTTGGAACTAGAAGTGAATATATTTATTCTATATTTTATAGTAGGTTACATTTTAATTTTTACTCTTTAGGAATGTATTTTTATATTTATAAATTAATAAAGTGATAATTAAAAAAAGTGTGGCCTCATGCCTTATTAAAATTCCTCACACTTTTAATATATACTTTTCAAAACAAAGGTATATGACTATTTTTCTGTTGAATGTCATATCCCTAATTAGGGATGTCTCGGAAACCCCTGACAGATTTTCTTTTACGTAAAGGATTTTATTTATCATTTTTTGAGTGAAGCAGCCACATGTGATCCATGACAATGACAAGCACGTCCCTTACATAAAGCCACAAAAGTCTGTAGAATAAATAAAAGAAAGTTAAGAGATATCTTGATTTACTTGCGAGTAATTTTAAAACATACACTAATATAGTGTTTTTATATTGATATGCTTATATAAATTAACTTTTTTGTAAAAACATGTATAGCTCAATATTATTTTATAAACTTACTGTAAACTGAATATCATTCTGTTATTATCGTGTTTAGACTTTGTAAAATAATATCGTTGTAAATTTAGAAAATCGTGATTTTTTTGTAATTACCTGACTGGTGTGCACATTATTTTAAATGACATGATATTTAGGAAAATAAATGATTCCAAATAATTGCCATAAACGTTTCCCTATCACAAACACTACAAAAAATGAAAACTTTGAAAATTACCAGTTTAATTAATTCCCAAATATTTTTGTTCCATAACTCAAAATATATTCAAGTTAGAGGCATACGAGTTATACTAAAACATTTTAAATTGTAATTCACATTTTTTCTGAAAATTTAATCAAAATCGTTGAAACCGTTTTTGAGAAAATTCCATCTTTTTAAATGTTTTTGCCCATAAAAATATAAAAAAAGTGAAACTAAAAAAAGTACAAAAATTGTATGGATATATTGGCTAAATGCACCTAGATACAAAATTTGATAAAAATTGATCCATTCATTTGGTGTCCAGAGAGCGAACTACACATACACACAGACACACACACATTTGTTTTCGAAAATACTACTTTTTTGGGTTCAGGGTACCCTAAAATGGATTTTTAGAAAAATTAAAAAAAATTATTTTTTATGATCACAATGCTTTCTCTATACTAACGCATATGGGAGAAAGTAAAAAAAATTAAAAATTATTTGTGAAATAAACTAACCCTAATCATGTTGTTAGGGATCAGTTTAATTGTTTACATTTGTAGTAATATTTTCATAATTATGTGCTATAAAGTAATATTAGGTATAATTAGGTCGTTACAAGTTACATGTTGGTTATAGTTTATTAAATATCAGTGTAATGTGCCTTGTCCTATTCCAATTAGACGTGAACATTTGAAATCACCAGGTTGTTAAATCTCTTTTAAATAAAAAAACGTTGCAAGGAACAGTATAACTTATTTTGTAACAAGAGGTATATTTGCTTCTCCATTGTTGTTACACTAATCAGTAATCCACATTAACTCGTATTAGTGTGATAAGTAGGTTAATAATATAAATAGAATAATAATAAGTAGTAAACAAATAAGTTTGTTTAACGTACGTTGTCTTTGAAAGAACAACCCATTGTATCGAACCATTGTCAAAGCTGAACAGAACTCCAGAGAGCCTCCGCCCCAGGCGTATACCGCTTAATGGAAACAAACGATAATACCAGGGAATACGCTTTTTGACTATCCCTCCCCATCTCCCCCCCCTCCACGGAGGGTCTTACAATATAGTACAGTCGTAGTAAGATGTATTTGTAAAAGTAATATGTGTGATGTATTTTTTAAATACATTTTTTATTGGTACGCTATTTCAGTCGATTACGTTGTTGATCCTATCCTTCAGTTAAAAAAATTCTATCTAATTGAATAAATTAAAAAAAATATGTAGCTCAGTCGTTTCAAATCCATTATTTCAAAACAGTCTTTTCACAGATTTCAAAATATAAAATTTCCCATTTTTTTAAACTTCTAAAGTCCTGTTATAAATCTAAAACTTACCACTTTATCTGTTGAAAAAGTTATTTCAAGGTATTCGACACAAACTCAGATGCTTTATTATAATTCCTAAATTACCAAATTTATCATAAAATTCACATAATTTTTTTTTAAAGCACAAGTTCCATAATTTTTAAATTACCTATGAAATCATAATGTCATACGGAAAGTAGTAAAAAAAACTATGTTTAGTTTAGCTAAGGGTAATTAATAATGGTCAAGTATATTTTAAAACAGTTCGATAAAAATTCAGAAGTTTTCGAACTTTAACAACATATGAACTTGGTATTCAAACAAGTTTTTCGAACATCGATTGTTGTATCAAGAAATCGATAACTTACAGCGTATTTCTATACAACCAATAAACCCGATAGAAAATTTGAAAATTAAACTCATTCATTTTCAGATATTATTCAAAATTCTTAAACAGTGGTTTTATTTCATACTT
The DNA here is from genome assembly GCA_035578905.1 of Stictocephala bisonia. Lineage (NCBI taxonomy): Eukaryota > Metazoa > Arthropoda > Insecta > Hemiptera > Membracidae > Stictocephala > Stictocephala bisonia. The sequence continues at coordinate 355,777 of JAQJVL010000446.1, forward strand.
GAGTAACTCTATTGGTAATATAACTTTAAAATATTCTAAACTTGAAATTTTAATATAGAATAAACATTTTATTTCATGTGCATTATGGATCAATAAAACTTAAATGTATTCTTTTTAATTACCGACACATGAAAGTACATCCTTCCAAATATATGCTTAGCACCCCCTTCCAATATGCTTTGCAAAAAACTGGAGTAAAATTACTCAGTAATGGCTAAAATGTAAAACTGAATAGAAGTATAATATTCAAAGATAATATACTCTTACGTTATTCAATGAATAGGAAATAAAACTCATAAAGTAAAAAAATTTTCATGTAAAATTTTATGATTGTTTTTCTTTTAAAACTCAGTATCACATGAGCACGAATCGAAATATGTTCACAACTAAATAAAAGAAATTTAAATTGTAGGGTAGTGCTGACAAATTATTTTACCCCACTTCCCATTATAATTAAACTTTATATAAATTAAGCTAATTACAAATATATTAATTTTTATACTTTTTTACATTATTACCTGATAAAATATCTACCTTTAACGATATTTTAGTGCTAATTCTTAAAAAAAATTCCATAGGTAACCATGGAATTCATGTTGTTTTTAAAAAAATGTGTATAGAATACATTCAAGCCATCTCATTTAGACGTGTATATATAAATTAACAAAACTTCGCTGATTCCAGTCAAAATTTATAGATAGTTGGTTTTAGTTATTTTTTTAATACTTCAGTTTGACTATTAAAGCCTTGGAAGTGGATTGATCGGACTGGATTGTAATTTATATATTTTTTTAATTAAAAAACGTTTTGTTAGGTTATCACACCTTTTGTACAAGGATTAATCTTAAATTTTTGTTTTATTCCTCTACTTTGTTACTTGTTGTTATTGAAATTAACATTTAATATTCTCTTTAAACGCAAATAATATCCAACACCCTCCTGTCTATTTATTTTCGTCATTTTCCAACCGTTTACGTTGTTAAATGAATAAGAAGTCGGCTCTAAGAAACAAACATACCTTGTTACTTTCCTGAGGAAATAAGATACGGTTTCCCAGAATGTCTATGAGGACTGAATAAATCATATTTGGTTGCAAAGAGGCGTCTAACGGAGGGGACTCCAAGGTGCTCACGTGTGATTCGCTTGTTACCAGCAACCGTGTCCTTTATTCAAATATATGCGTATTTTATAAGGAAAATAAAACCTTCTATCAGATATCACATGACGTAGTTCTTGCTACTGTGCTTTTTTTAGTTTAAAAAGTAGTGGTAGTTGGTTTAGTTTTAAAAATACACGGCGTTTCTTTTAAAAGGCAACCCTATTTACTAGTACAGAAAATGAAGTTTTAAGATGATTACAAGTTCATAGGTTGGTAGCCCTGGTTCTTCTTCGTCCTTGGCTATCAGCTGATTTACATTGCTGCATTGTTGTTAACTTTATTTGGGTTTCGTGCAATATCATTAAGTTAAGGTTAGAAACATGTTTTTGAGCGAAGACCAGAGAGTGTTTATTGTGGAGGAATATTTTCGAACGAAATCGTAAAAAAGTCATTAAAATCATGTAAATATCAGTAATAAATGTTAATAATAATAAAATGTGTTATAGGTTTATACTTTGTTGGTCATTTTTATTTTAAATCATAGGTTGCGTTTTAATATAAACACCCTTTATAAAGGTAGAAAATTTAAAGCTTAACCCGGATATGAGTTGATGTCTTTAAATATTTCTAGGAAAATAGTGTAAGTTAAAGAAATGGTGATAGTTAAACTGAGAAATATTGTTACTAAATAAGATTAACTTTGTCTTCGTAACGTCGTGGCATGCACTGTCTCACCGGCTAGGGGAATACGAACAAGGTGATGTAGTTTAATCTATTTAGCATTGTGATAAGCTCATGTAGTAACTTGTTCAAAGAAATAACAAAAACAATGTAGTTTGGAATATCATGAATCATGAGAGGGCTTTAAGAAAGTGATTTATACATTATGGCAGTTGGATATAGCAGACCAAAATGCTGTTATTTGAGAAAACATGCTTGGAGAGAATGCCGATTGAGAAATTGTTATGGAGTTAGTAAACAATATATTATCTCATGATATCCCAATAAGATCAATTCATCTAACCACCAAGAATCAGTAGAACAAGATCGTTTGAATTCCAAGCTCCAATAGTATGAATGATGGAAATCACTGGAATAGAAAAAGTGCAATGGATGAGATCAGCTCAAAATTATTGAAATTTTATGAAAATTAATCTAGTCAACCTCTTGTCAACATGTTTAGGAAATCAGTAGTGCAAGGTATAATTCCAACAAAATTTAAAGATCTATAAATGTATCAATTAAGTAAGCAAATCAAACAAAATACAGTGCAAAACTACATACATATAACAATTATTCTAACTCTAATAGTTTTCCTTAATTCTCATAAAGAACAATTTTAAAACACCGAACAAGACTTTAGGTAAAAGATACAACAAAATCGTACATTACAATATGAGAATTTATCATCAAAGTTATATGAGTTAGAATGATACGAAAGTTCCTCCTATATGAGGTACATTCTAGGTACACACCTAGAACATCTTTAAGTCGAAATATTTATTCAATGCAGTGCCCTTTTGCAATGGTTGGATGATAATTGTCTCTCTTTTAACAGTTGCAAAACAAAATTAATTGACTGTCACCTAAAACGAGGCAAAAGTAATGACAATAACGTGAATTCTCATATATTTATAGGTGATTCTAAAATACAATCTTCTGAATTTTTGGGTCTGTTGATTGACTACAACCTAAAGTATCACTATCACATTGATAGGGTATGAAGGAAAATAAGCAGTGGTATTTTTGTTCTTCGTAGACTCTCTTGTTATGCTAACAGAGATATAAATTAGCGGCTTTCTATGGTTGTATTTATCCTCATATGGTATTCAGCCTTCCAATATGGGGCGCTGAATCCACTGGTACTAAGCGGGTCTTTCGTTTGCAGAAGAGGGCCTTAAGGGTTATTCTGGGTTTAAAAAAATCCCAATCCTGCAGAGGCATGTTTACTTTAGCTAACCTGTTAACTTTCCCTAGTCTGTACATCCTAGAATTGTCGTACTTTTTTAAACAAAACATCCAACTTCACGCGTATAAAAAGATTCTAATTATACATTGAGAAATTTCAACAAAATACCAACTCCAAAACACCGTACTACATTTTTTGAGAAACAAATTTCAGCATCTGTGGTAAAAATATTTAATAACCTTCCATCACGTCTTAGAGCTCAATCCTCACTAAAAATGTTTAGAAAAATATTAAAGGACTTTCTGTTGACTAAGGAGTTCTACTCTATAAGTGCCTTCCTAGCTGATAAGGAGAAATTGTAGATTATATGACTGTTTGTAATTATTGAAACATAATATTAATTTTTAGTGTTGTCATGCAATATTACATTGTTACTCTACAGTAAATATTTTGATTTGATTTGATTTATGTTTACATTGAAAGGTGATTTTTACTATAACTTTCATGTTACAAGAAAAATATCGAAATACCTTAAATGCTGTTGATTTTTATGATATTATTAATTGTGTAATTGCATTATGTTATGGTGTAAATCAAAGCTAATTTTTTTATGTATAAGCAGTAGTGTCATAAAATTTTTGCAAATGATTTTATACATTAATTAATTACTCACATAAGTAACAATGAGCATACGGCTTATTAGACAGCATGATATGTTAGAGTAATGCTGAAATAGTCCATCTCTAATAGAGAATATTATATATCTTACCAAAGTACATACAACTGATAACAGTCCTAAGCTCGTCCGGCAGAGCGTTTATAAGTTTTATACAGTTTTGAGGGATACGTTTGGTGTAAAAACATGTTTTATGGAATTAGAGGAATATTTTTGTTTCGAATACTGTATAGCGTTTCACCTGAGTTGTTAAACAATATATTTTAGCAGGAAAAGAAGTGTTACTTTTTTACAAACAGTAGAGTGTGAGCTATGTATGATTAGTTATTATTTTATTACAAGGAACACGAGTTGGTTTTTAAATATTGCTCTAATAACCTTTTTACTGTAGTCAGATCAATAATGAATCCTTGAAGATACATTAACACAGACTGTAACAGGAAAAGTTAGGAATAGATTTAAAAGTTTATATTTACATTATTAACGAATCATATTAACGAGCATGTTTTCATCATTGTTAATCATCAACACAGATCACAGGTCTGTAGTTGTTCGAAGTTGAGTTTATTTACGTGATATCGTTTTTCACACAGGTGATCTGTTTGTCTTCAAGAAGCCATTTCAGCTGCGTATCGTATTCCACCCCAACCCACCTCAGGTAAAGTGGAAACACCACCTGCTTTCAACTAAAGTTACCCCTTACTCACCCAAGATATAGAAATAAGTTAGTAAGTCTTCAGAGTTATTCGTCCTTGTACTTGAGGTGGTGATCGTTTGTATTTATAGGCTGGAAAGGTTTGCAACTCATTACAGCAGCTGTTGCTATAAATAGACAATTATTAAAGACAGTGAAGGTTATACAGTTTAAACTATTATCTAATTCGCTGTTATTATCTAGAACTGCAGCCAATATAGAAAGCAGATTGAGGTTATATGTTCAGTAATACTTGGGTGGATTTTAATTACCATTTTTCAGCTATAGAATGTGATTTAAAATGTAACATATTGTTACTTTTTATGCATTATTAATTTCGTTATTCATTATTAAGACACCGATCGTCAAGGTATGGGCGAGTATGAGGAGGGAATAAGTGTGATGAGTGTAGATGAACGAGTGAAATCATTGTTACTGACTAAAGTCTACAGGCCCTTAGTGAGAGCTATTTATTAATAGTTCAAAAGCCGAAGCAACTAAGGCTCCTACAGGTTTACGTGGAATCCGAACCACATAGTATTGGCGTTATTTTCAGCTAACAACCTGACACTCAGTTCTTATCCCTACACAACTTCTGAACACGAACAATGACTACCATCCAACAGTATAACACTCTATGTTTGTTTCTTCATAATAATAATAAAGTGCTATTATACTTATTTTAGTCATTGTTTCAGTTTTAAACGTCTACGTCTAGTTTATTTGTTATACTTAGGTATTTTTGAGTATTACAAAAATTATTACAGAACTACTGTCTGATTTTTTAGCGTCTTACATTTTATTTTCTTTATGAAATTTAGCTAGTTGGTACCGATAATTTTAGTCATAAAAGATACTACATTTGTCATTTTTGTTCATAAAAACTCCAAATAAAATTAATCTAAGTGTTTTTAAATATTTATTTTTATAAATATCGTTATTTACCATATGTGTCAAAGTAAACAAGTTTTAATCATTTTAGCTTGCAAAAAAAAAAAAAAAACGAAAACCCTTTTTTACTAAATTTATTAAATTAGTAACTTTTATATTAATATTTGAGATAGTAATACTTCTTGAGGATGTTATTCATAGTATTAATTATTTAAATATACTATAGAATGGAAAGCCGGTGGCCGAGAAGTCTAAGGTTTCAGGACTTAGTAATTGGGTGAGAGATTCACCTTGTACTGTACTGGTTCCCCTCTTACTCTGTCTGATAAATTCCCCGCACAGGACAATAGTCTATTGGGAATGAACAGAGTTAGGTTAAAAAAATCGGCCTCCCCTTTTATTACTCAGTAAACTGTACAAGTAGCTGCACGGTTAATTTTACCATATAATGAGTGAAGGGGCAGCTGCACTGTATTGCATAGAATGAGAAAAGTGTATTTTCTCAATACTACTGTTTGTGTAAGGGTGGGCATGTGGGTCAATAGTACTGTATGTGTATGGATGGGCAGGTGGTTGAACACTACTGTATGTGTATGGGTAGGTGGGTGGGTCAAATCTACTGTGTGCGTAAGGGGGGGCTGGTGGTCAATACCACTGTACATGTATGGTAGGCGGGTGGGTCAACACCACTGTATGTGTATGGGTGGGTGGGTGGGTCAATACTACTGTTTGTGTATGGATGGGCAGGTGGTTCAACACCACTGTATGTGTATGGATAGGTGGGTGGGTCAAATCTACTGTATGTGTAAGGGGGGATGGTGGTCAATACACTGTACATGTATGGTAGGCGGGTGGGTCAACACCACTGTATGTGCATGGGTGGGCGGGTGGGCCAATTATATATATAGTCAATGCTCTGCACATGCAGATATAAGCGTACGTCATGATGTCTTGTTCATTCACCACATGTACATAGTTGATGCTCTGCACATGCAGATACATGCGTACGTCATGATGTATTTTTCATTCACCACATGTACACAGTTGATGCTCTGTGTACCTTAGGTTTATTTACCTTACCTTAGGTTATAAAGCATAAATAATAATAAAATACAGGTACTATAACATGTTGCTTTAAAAAATAATTTTATAAAGGTAAAAGGGTCGTAATAAATGCATAATTATATTAATTGGCTGTTACAAAAATGAAATAAAATCTTTATTAATAATGTAAGTGATGCTTATTGAAATTTAACATTTCATGGTAATACAATACAAAATAATTATATATAATAATTATATACAATATAAATATAATTATCGCGGAGTAAATGATGGGTAAACATCTACTTATGATTAATACAAACCATATAAAATCATTAAAAATTAAATAAATAAATAAAATAAAATAATAAAACACTGTACAGCAGTAACCTCGTCGGGTGACGCTGAAGTCAGATTATGTCATTAAAATCACCACCCATGATGTAGGGTCATAAAATACCAAGTGCGCCAAGGTTTTTATGGCAGTGGACTGTTTTATTGGCAACAGCTGTTTTTTATGTTCACTTAAATGTAATTCTGCCTAATGGAACCTTAACCTGACAGGTTTAATAGTCACAAGTGCAAACAATTAACTAACGTAACTAAAAGAATCTTGAAACAAGTTTATTTTATATTTAGATACCTTATATTAGTAACTCTTTAATGTCGACACTAGTGGTGCAGTGATGTAATCCAACTACTTAGGGACAAAGTATTTATTGCCTGGAAATTGTAGGTGATAAATTCTATGCTCGGTCATATAATAATGATATTGCGTCCACTAAACGGTTGCCATCGAAGTGGATACTACGTGAGAAGTCTATGATGTCCATGTTAGATGACATTTAGTGTCCGGTTGCTCTGTAGAGAGAGAACGTGGTTTGATTTCCACGTAAATCTGTAGGTTCCTTAGTTTCACAGGCTAATTAGCTATAAATGGCACTTTCTAAGGAATGGTCAACCTTGATAACGATGTCTACATGCAACTATCTACATTGATCTCATTCAATCGCCTCTTATATTCGCGAGGTGTTGTGTAGGGATGAATTATAGATGAATAACGAATGGTAATTGATGAATCGTCAATGGTGAAGAATATAATTTGATCAATAGCATTTTGCCAAACATGTTTTAAAATTAATTAAAACAATTATCACTAATGTAGTAATGCTAAAATAAAATAAAATATGCCGATAAGTAATAGAGATTATTTTTGTGTGCTTATTTGATGTTCGCTAAATGATTATCATCAATACAAAATTTTAAAAACGTTCAAACAAGAGGCGGTGCTCAGATAAAGAGACTTATCTTACGATTGGAAAAACAAGCTTTCCAATTTTTAATAAAAAAAATCGTGTGGTTTGTTCATTGACACCATTCTAACTATTCAACAATTCTCGAACAATGCAAAATTCATGAAAATTCAGATTGGTGGTGATAACATTCAATAAATGTAATTTCTTTTCCTTCCATTCCTAATCTGGGATTATTCCTTCTTATGGATGTGCTGCGTTGGTTTTGGTAAACGTTTCAACAGTTCGTTCTACCTTGGAGCTGATCGAAAACATACTTTGAATTATTTATTCTACGTACCACACAGACTGAATACACAATGTTAACCTACTTTACTCAACTGAAGCCTACTTCGTGGAAAAGAGCTTAACAATCTGTGCCTTTAGAAGTGTAACATGATTTAGAACCCTCTTAAGAGGGAATTTTCTAAATGTATTTGAATTTCTCGAAACCCCTACTTAAATTATATGCTAAACATGAATGTAATGTAGCCAGAAGCTGAATCATTAAAGGTCGAACTGTGAGTACTATATCAAACTGAAATAGCAATTTTTACACGTTTTACCTAATATTTTTACTATGGATGTAGGTATTTTATTTTATTTTTTAAATCTTCTTTTCAAAGGATACAATGGAGTTGAAAGCTACATTGCTCTTCAAAAGTATATTAAATTGTTTTATATTTTTATGATAATTCTTTTAGCTGATACTAATTAAAAACAAAAAACACACGAATAAAATGATAGGTTATCATACATTTTTTTTACCATTGAAATTTGAAAACTTTGCCTGGAATGGGTCGAAAATTGACTATATTTTCACAAGATATGCTTTTTTTGTGTTGAAATCACAAATTTCATAGAAAAATTCGAAAAAACCAATGCCACAACTTTTAGTATTTTTGTCATATTTCCGTTAGCTTAATTGATAATTTAATAATCTTTTATTAAATTGATGTGTACTTTTGCACTAAATAGACCTACGAATTTCATAATTATTTTGTAATATAGCAATTATTTATCGAGGTATAATAGAAAAACTACTTTCGTGGTGAATTGCAATCAACATCGCCAATACGTGATGATTATAAGCACCAACATTTAACGACAAATTCGTATATATTCTCGCCGGAAGTACGGCTGGCACGCCGCCCTGGAGGCCACTAGGCACCCAAATATAACGCAAACTACGAATAGGCGATTAGGGTAAGTTAGGTTATGTTTGGTTAGGTAAGTAAGTGTATTTTTCGGGTCGATAAAATAATTTCATTGAAAACTAGATTATATATTCCAATTCAGCACAAAAACATATAAAATAATAATGATTTTGAAAAATAACGAATTTTATCAAGGTTTTTTCATTAACATAAAAAAAAAAAATTTTTTTGTAAAAATACAGTTTTACGTGGTTAAACTGAACATCAAAAGATAAAAACTCATATTTCATCACTTTTTCAAAGAGAAGTCGTATTTTCAAAAGTGGTGAGAAAGTGCATAATTGCCAGTGCATAGTTACCGAAGAAATATATATATATATATATATATATATATATATATATATATATATATATATATATATATATATATACTAAGAAAAGGGTATAGGATTAGTTGTAGAAAATTAACTCGGTAAATATCTATATCAAATTTTTACTAATCAAAATTTCACTATTTCATGTACTCATTAACTACTGTTGAATTTCTAGAGCAAAACACATGAATATACATGGGAATTTAAGTAACAGAAAAATCAGGCAATCATCATCTATGTTGATGAGTTTTGGTTCAGTTTTTCATCAGATAGCGGGAAACTGAAAACTGTGCATTTCGTCTGATGAGAGATAAAGGTTAAATCAACTCATCACGCGAGCCACGCGTGCCTCTACTGCAGAGCGTGTTCGACTCACGCATTGCGTACTGTAACTCGTTACACGCGACATCGGGGACTCGTGAAGGGTAGTATAGTACGTCAGGAACTAAGTGCGCACATCACTTATAATTCATGTTAAATTCACCTTCTAAACTTCCCGCGTACACGTAGTTACGGAATATAACGACGGTCTATTAGACTAAAAATGCTACCAATAGAAATAAGTAGTATTGGCATTCAATTATTTACAAGAACTCTTTGACATATAAATACCAGGAAAACCAATACTCATATTCCGTTTTCCAATTATTTATTAATAATAAACATAATGGAATAAAGTTGGGCTGCTATTTTACAGCAATGTAGGGGAGTTTTTAGCTTCTTTTGACCTATGATATTATTTGGTATAATTAAGTAATATATCAAAGAATTGAAACATTATATGTTTAATTATGATCATAAAATATTATTTTACATATAATGGACAAAGAGATAAATATTATACCTAATTATGACATTACCATATTAGATTCTAATTGAGTATAGTGAAAAAATTAATAAACTGAAATATCATAACACAACATGTAATTTACTTGAATACTCCTGAAGAATAAAAGTAGTGATAGCAAATCGTTTAAAAATTATGTATGGACTCAATTAACTAAAGGAGTCCTTTTATAGTATGAAAGTTAATAACTATCATAATCTAAAATCCAGAAGCAAAAAATTAAGTTTACAAATAAAATCAGCAAAACGAATACATAAAAACAAAAACTAAGGTTCCGTCTGAGACCGAGGTGTACAGAAAAAATCAAAACATAATAAAAACCAACTACAAAAGAAACAATTTAATATTAATTAACAATAAGGGAGCACCATATTTAAAATGTAGACAATGAAATGTCTACATTGAGTTGTTATGGTTTCTTGGTAGATTAAATAATTTAATCAATATATTGTTCATTATTTAACTGAGTATAGTGGGTCGGTTCAAGTGCACATTAGTATAAACAAAATACAGTATCTTGTTTTCTCCACTACTTTGTTTTGCTTAAACTGTGCCAATATTTATAACAGCTGTTACAATATATTTAAACCTACTGACCTTGAAACAGAAGAAGTAAACTGGCTCTGTGAAACATGTTTATGTTTTTTGCCAAATTCCTTGCAGTAAGAATAATCAATAGATACTGTCATTTATTTTTTACTTCAGTTAAAATAAATTCCTTTTCAAGATTTAGTTTTATGATTTGATATCCCCATTATTAAGGATGTGTTATGGGGAAAAGTAGGCTTTAGGTTCTAACAAAGACTTATATTCACTTGTGCATTCATATTTGCAATATACAAGATATCTCAAAAGTAAAGTGCCAAACTTCCAAGTTATACAGGTCAAAATAAAGAAAAAATTATACAATATTTTTTCCAAAAAAAGCATTTTTACCATATATCCGCCATTTTTTATTTTACCAAAGAATTTTCATCTACAAATTGGCTTAACCGATCTTTATGAAACTCACTATGCATTGTAAAACAATTGAGACCTCTTTTTATAAAAAAATCTATTTTGATTACAGTTTCAAAATGGTGGCCATTCGTATTTTTTGCAGTTTTGCCGTAATTTCTGTTTAAACATTTAAAATTGCCGTCATTTGAAAATGTCAAAATGTATCAAGTTGATGTTTTTCTAGAACTGGTATCTATTAACATACACAGCAAGTTTCATAAATATCGGTGAAACTAAGTCAGATATAAAAATCCTTTTGTAAAAAAAAAAAAAAAACCAAAAAAAAAACAGAAAATAGTGGATATCTGGTAAACGAAGTGGTTTTGGGACAAAAATAATTAATATTTTTTCCTTTATTTTGACCTGTATAACCATTTCCTTAAGTTTGAAACTTTACTTTTGGGACACCCTGAATATTTACGAAATGTGGCAATATATTATATACTTACATCCCTACATTAAATACATAAATATGTACTATGTTCATAAACCAATCATCATCCATTTTCATGAACCATAAACCATTTATTAAATATTTGTTGATCTTAAAAAGAGATATATTTTGAAAAGTTACCTCTTAAATCAATATATTATAACTTAACTGTCGGTTTTCTGACATATGATCAATTATGTTTTCTGACACTGAATAACAAGTTTAAAGTGGTGCCGGTAAACATAAACCTTTTGAGGTTTTAGACCACTTGTTTTTCTTCACCAACTCCGGAGACTGAATTTGGAGTTACGGTAGCAAACTGTGGGTGGTATTGTTGTCGCAGGTGTATATTCTTTGAAAAATCACTACAAAATTAAATTTTATTAAGATTCAAAAATTATATTTTGGTAACTTCTTTGTAAATGTGGATTAACAGTGGAAAATAAGTTGTAAATATAGTGCAAACATTTACAGATAAAAGTTAGATTTACGTTTGGCAAGTGCAGTGTTGCCGATTGGAAAGCACATTTCAGGCGGCGCGTCAACGCGGGGGCTGACTGCTACATTTGACGGGTTTTATTCACATCGGAACGTAAATAAAAATCGACAGTGACGGCACCTGGGGCTGACAGGGCGCCAGCTTCCCAGGAAATACGGGAATTTCCCGGCTTTTGTCACGGAAAATTTGTTATAGCTGGTGTGATACACTGGTGTTTTGAAGATTCATATCAACTGCAGTTATTCAACAACAATCTGAATGAGTTTTGGAGTTTCTGTGAATCTCTTTTTAATGATACCCACTCACGTTAGGAGTACTTATTGAGTATGAGCATACTCTATATATTAGTATGAGTATAAGAGTTCACATAAGAGTATGAGTATAAGTTTCAATAAAATGGGTCCTGTCTTCCTTTGTCACGGTATGATTTTGAAACATGCTTCAAAAGCTATTGAATTCCATCTTAGGCGGAAAAAAAATTATGGAAACTTTTGCACGACTTTTGTCTAACTGCACTTGTAAAAGTGAGATCTTGTACATGATCATGATTACTAATAACATACTTTTTACCACCACTGGGGATATTTCATCTTCTCAGAGTGATGGCCCACGTGGAGTTGAACGAAAATCTTCAACGTAATCCTAGGCCGAGTTTGGTATCAGATGAAAGGTATATTCATGAGACATTGTCCAGACAGCGAAAGGTTTATCCTTTCCACAGTAACGGTTATTTTAGTTGCAAAGTAACTAATTTGAACAATATTATTTCTCCGCTATTTAACTGTTTTAAGTAAATTATTACAATAAAAAATTACACTTTACGGATCACGGTTATAAAAAAAATAAATAATCAGACCATCTATAGAAAAAATGTCGTTGTTGTGAAAGTGTTTCCATTTTTTTCTTAGGGTGTATATTCGATCGTAACGAAACGCCGAGAGGTTATGTATTTTAACCAATTTAATGTTTTAAGCATGATTTCATTACATTCCGATGGTATGACTCCACTCAACTGTTATTTATATGTTCCCTGGTAAACTAATAGAGTTGTATAATTTATTTAATTAATCATCATATGTCGAAAACTTTTGAAAGTGGCTAAGTAATGCTACTGAATTTATTGTACCAAATTATTAACTGCTTTGGAGCATTAGTGTAGTCCCATATAAATGTAATGGAGTTTAAACCAGCAGAAGAGGCACACTAACCAAATTACAGGCCCAACTATTCCTCCTACAACATGAAATATCTGATGTAGGTGTATATAATTAAAGGTAGTGCTTATTTTAATACAATAACTCCAAATCATAGATATTTCGTATGGGATTTAGAAAGTGCTCTGAAACTTTGATGCAAATCAACAGTCAATTATTTATTTGGCTATTATAAAAAAAAATCTTCTCTTTGCATAATGTATTTTCTAAGTTTTCAAATGTGTTAGTCTGACAAGAGTTTTTTTTTTTTTTTTTATGGATCAAGTAACCCGACAGTAATGCTAAAATACTATTTTCATATATTTCCATTTTGAACAAACATAGACTAATGGTATTTTCTGAATGCATGCTTGTTAAGATTACATTTTAAAACTCTTTTATTATTTAGCCTATATAAATAAAATTTAAAAATTAATAAACATTATTCTCTCAAGGCACTTGAGCGTTCTAAGTCAGTACAACTTTAACAAATTTTCAAACATTTTAGTTTGTTTGGATCACAATTCACCTAATATTTTATTTTCAAAGCTTATAATGCCATTGTCTTTTAAATTCAACTTTATGAAAGCTCATAGTTTTAATTTAAATACATTAACTGGGTAAAGTAATTTGATACAGATAACAGTAGTAAAACAATATGTGTGTCACCAACAATTGTTTTCACATTTTTTACATTTAGAGAATAAATGTTATTACAGATTGAATATAGTATTATTATAGAACGAAACATTTTGCAAATAATAAACATATAAAATATAGTAGTACGACTTTACTTGTTATATATAAGAATATGTATATGTAAGCTTTCCATAATTTATGTTAAAACATCATTCTTTACAATTACTATAGTTTTCATAATTGGGGAAAATATTTTCTAAAGCTGATGCAATATTTTAATCATGTAATGTTTAAATCCTAGTAACATATTATGTAACCTGGTTATTCCCATGATGCACCGGCAAGGTTGCGACAGTTTGTTTTGACAAATTATTACTGGACAGACAGGTTTTAATAGTTTCAACCCCCTACTTCCCTCGTCACCGGCCTTCAGCAGTGCTGATTACTGCTGAACGATAATCAGCAGAGTCAATCCATCTTTGGCCGTCAATAAAGTCACCATTACGTCATCCTTGGCATTAAACTAATCATTAATACCCAGTGATTGGTCGGAAAATGCGTTGCCTCCATAGTTAATTAATTGCTCCGTTAGGAATTATATTGCAACAATTTGATTGCAAACAGAACTGAATTGATTAATACATTTAATATATTCCATAAATCTTTATAAAATATAGTAACCGTAGAAAATATACTTTACTAGCCCACAGCCCTTGCTTCACTGTGGGGAAGATCTCTACGCTTGCTTACCCTTCTCTCCGTGATTCTCTCTAATCCATCACATCAATGTAAAAGCTCCTCCTGCAGGACCACTAACTTTTATCATCTAGAAACCCCTATAAGTTTTATAGTCTACTTTAATGGGGTGCAAAGTAGTTCAATAACGTCCGAATTAGTAAAAATTACAATAAACATTTCAGAATGAAAATCAAATTATTGTGTCATGTTTATGTTTTTTTACATCGACAGTTTGAAATCAATTATTAAATTAAATTATTTACAACTTATTGAAAAAAGGAAACAATAAGGTGCTGTTTCTACCCCTTGTGAATGAAATTTCGAAAATAATTTCTTAGTAGGTCTCTATGGTATAAAATCTAACCTCCCTTTGAATTTCATCAAAATCTGTTATGTGGTTCAGGAGATTTCGTGATGAATGGATTTCATGATTACGTCGTTTTTGGATTTTATATATTAAGATTTAAAGTTCAAGAATCAACAAACACACATCGCCATTTTGAAAATGTTTAGGTCGTAAAAATAGAACTAACTCTAGGGAAAAATAATAAAACATATGCTCCTTAAACAATAAACATTTTGACTTATTTGAATATGTGGGTATTATTTTAATATTATTTTTAGACATATTTTGTTTTATCGAACATTTAGTAGTTTTGTGTATTAAGTCTTTTTATGTTATATGAGTTTTGCTTACTCAATACAGAAAACAACCATAAAACACAAATTTCAATAACATACGAAATATAACTAACAAAATAATATTACCAATTTATTCAAATAAATCAAAAGTACTTATATTCCAAGAAAATTATGTTTTATTTATTACATCTTGAAAATGACCAAACAATCGAAATGTGTTGATGTTTATACTTTAATATATTGAATCTCTTCAAAAGGTAATATGTTTATAATGATTTACGTATAACACGAAATTAGCACTTTTACTGTACATAATTTAATAATATTATTAGACAATCAATCAAGTTGCCTAATTTAATTAATCATGCATACTTGAAAAAAATACTATAAAAACTGTAATATAGATTCTAAATCTCGACGTGTGGTAAAGAAGAAGAAAATGTACTGAAAAAATAAGGAAATTTTATAAATTTATATTTTATGTCACAAAAATCCAAATATGAGTTTTATATATCGCACTATAAGAGTGGATATATGGTTTGAACAAATCATAGTTTCAAGAACTCACTCGAGATAAAACTGGATAATATTATAAACAGGAACCAATCGGAATATATTTAATCAGATTAAATTCTTAATAACATGCCAGAACGAATAAAGAATCAGCTACAGAAAGCAATTTAAAGTTGATATCGATTACTCGAGTCCTGTAATTGAACCTCTCCTACAATCGTTTAGAATTTATTTATAACCGTTTCCCAAACTTTTTCAGTACTTTAAATTGATTTATTGGAGACGATAACATTTCGATTTGTTGAGATGGATGAAATATACGGTATTCAAAATGTATGCACAATGCAACTTAACGTATAAAAGTATAAATGATAAACGTAGTATATTTTACTTTGTTTGTTCACATTTTACACTTCCGTCCAATTTTATTTAACTCTTTAAACGTGGAATGAAGGCATGACGTGCATGTTTGAAAATCTATTTAATGTAAACTTTTAAATTACTGTTAATGTGCTTGCCCTGCCATCCGAACGGTGAACTGGAGAACTACTCGATACAGTTTTTAAACTCGACTCTCATTCAGCCACAGAGATAAAAGAAACATAGATCGCATACAATAATACGCTGCATATGGGTCGAGAGAGTGTGTACCACGTAGTATTTATTCAGTTTTCCATACGAATGGCAGGGACAACACCTTGTCAGTACCTCCATTACTTCCCCAAATCCTCAATGATAAACATATTAATTACTACTACAGATTTATAAAATGTATATTTTTTTATATATTTATAACTACCGCGTTTACTGTGGCTATAATAAAGCGATTCTTTTTTTCTTTGCGATCAAAGAAAATAAAGCATCTCTTCAATATTATTCAGCAAAAACATTCAGTTCAATATTATATTAGATGCGACATCTCATGCTTTCTTTTCTGTGTGCACACAAATTATTTGAATAATAACTAAGCAGATTTCATTTACTCTAATTTAGGTGGCAAAATAATTTACAAATTTAACTATAAATTCAGTTTAATAAATGTTAATGAGAAATATATTACAGTGTTTTATATAATTTGTGTTTTCATGAGTTGCTGTTTTGACCCGGATATATTAAAGCACTATTAATTACAAAAACACAATATCACATCCCTCCTGAAGGTGATAACTGCTTTGAAAGGTTATATAAAATGGCAATGAATTATAGTATACATAAAACATTAGATAGAGCAATCATAATTTGTATCAAAGTAAAAAGAATTTGGTGTTAATCTTCCTCAAGTAGGATGTTATTAAAATAAATGACCTCCCTCCTACTGGAGTTTTTTGTGCAATTTTTATTAATTATACTTAAAATAAATCAACCACGTTACAAAACAGCAAAGCTCGCAGCGAAAAAACAGAAAAGCCAAGAAATCTCGTGGTCCAGCAGCTGCTAAGAGACACAGACAGGAAATGTCCGTGATTGAGAAGTGAACAGTAGCACATTGGCGTTGGCGTGGTGCCTCTATGGCTTGGCCGAGGTCCACTGTTGTGTCCAGGTATTTTATAACTTCAGCAACGACCGACTCCCGCTCCGTGGTCTAGCAGCTGCTAAAAGACAAAAACTGGAAATGACCGTGATTGAGAAGGGAACGGTAACACATTGGCGTTGGCATGGTGCTTCTCTGGCTTGGCCGAGGTCCACTGTTGTGTCCAGGTATTTTATAACTTCAGCAACGACCGACTCCCGCTCCGTGGTCCAGCAGCTGCTAAAAGACACAGACAGGAAATGTCCGTGATTGAGAAGTGAACAGTAGCACATTGGCGTTGGCATGGTGCTTCTCTGGCTTGGCCGAGGTCCACTGTTGTGTCCAGTTATTTTATAACTTCAGCAACGACAGACTCCCGCTCCGTGGTCCAGCAGCTACTAAGAGACAAAGACAGGAAATGTCCGTGATTGAGAAGTGAACAGTAGCACATTGGCGTTGGCGTGGTGCCTCTCTGGCTTGGCCGAGGTCCACTGTTGTGTCCAGGTATTTTATAACTACAGCAACGACCGGCTCCCGCTCCGTGGTCCAGCAGCTGCTAAGAGACACAGACAGGAAATGTCCGTGATTTAGAAGTGAACAGTAGCACATTGGCGTTGGCGTGGTGCCTCTCTGGCTTGGCCGAGGTCCACTGTTGTGTCCAGGTATTTTATAACTACAGCAACGACCGGCTCCCGCTCCGTGGTCCAGCAGCTGCTAAGAGTCACAGACAGGAAATGTCTGTGATTGAGAAGGGAACAGTAGCACATTGGCGTTAGCGTGGTGCCTCTCTGGCTTGGCCAAGGTCCACTGTTGTGTCCAGGTATTTTATAACTGAGGCAACGACCTGCTCTTGTCCCCGAATGAACCAATAAATTCCAAATACAGTATTCCTTAAATAACGGTCGCTGTTTTCAGCTAGAATGGATTTTGAACCATTTATGTATTGAACAGTGATTGAAAGAAATAATAACTATAACAGAACGTTAGTTAATATTTTAATTCGTAATGTTTATAGGAAAACAACTGCTCCATTACTCCCACAGCTTACAAAGTACTTATAACTGGCCATCTCTCCCACTTATCGTACAAACTACTTTTGACAGGCCATTCTACTGATCGTACAAATTATTCATATGGAGTACTTCCTCCCACTCATCGTAAAAAGTATTTATAACGGACCCATCATACAAAGTACTACTATCGGGCCTCCCAGACACCCATCACACAAATTACTAGTGACGAGCCCTCCCACAAACTCATCGTACAGATTTATTGTAACTGGTCTTCACTTACCCATCGTACAAAGTATTACAAACGGGCCCTCCCACCCACACATCATACAAGTTACTTGTAACGGACCATGCCCCTGATCGTATAAAGTACTTCTAACATGCCTTTCTATTGATCGTACGAATTAATCATATCTTTCCCTCACACCCACCCATCGTACAAAGTATTACAAACGAGCCTTCCCACCCACACATCATACAAGTTACTTGTAACGGACCATGTCCCTGATCGTATAAAGTACTTCTAACATGTCTTTCTATTGATCGTACGAATTAATCATATCATTCCCTCACACTCACTCATCGTACAAAGTATTACAAACGAGCCCTCCCACCCACACATCATACAAGTTACTTGTAACGGACCATGCCCCTGATCGTATAAAGTACTTCTAACATGCCTTTCTATTGATCGTACGAATTAATCATATCATTCCCTCACACCCACCCATCGTACAAAGTATTACAAACGAGCCCTCCCACCCACACATCATACAAGTTACTTGTAACGGACCATGCCCCTGATCGTATAAAGTACTTCTAACATGCCTTTCTATTGATCGTACGAATTAATCATATCATTCCCTCACACCCACCCATCGTACAAAGTATTACAAACGAGCCCTCCCACCCACACATCATACAAGTTACTTGTAACGGACCATGCCCCTGATCGTATAAAGTACTTCTAACATGCCTTTCTATTGATCGTACGAATTAATCATATCATTCCCTCACACCCACCCATCGTACAAAGTACTTCCAACGAGCCCTGCCACCTATCCTAAATTCTCTTAATGGGTCTTCCCAATAAGCCTTTTACAAAGTACTCACAAGTACAAATTAATTAAAAGAATAATGTAATATTATTGCTGAAAGTATGGTAGATAGGGATTGGATCTTTTTTTCTGAGAGATAACTGATTATCAAGCTTAACATTTAGCCGGAATCCAACCTTGCGTCTTCTTATAAATTTATATTGGGATACTAATAAATTATAAGTGGCCTTTTCTAAGCGCATTTTGATCTCAGTTAGTAAATAGACTACATAGGTAATCTGTACTCATTTTACACTCAATAATTTATATTCTTCTTAATGTATACACAAGTTGTGTCAGCGTCTCATATTTATGATTCTGAATCTTACTACCATTATATAATTATGATTTGGATTTTATAAATGCCATATAAAAAACACATTGTTACTCTACTTCTTTTATACACAATACACTAGTGAACGAGACATGTTTCTTGCTACGTCTTCCTCCGGCTTGTCCCACGGGAACCCCTCGTGTACAAAACAGCTGACACGACAGTTCCAGAAATACTGTGATCAATATTGTTGTTTTCTTTTCATAACCGCTGGTCCCAGATCCAAATCCCTGAAGCGTGTGAGTCGGAACGGTTATTGCCAATGACGCATCTAAGGAGGGTCGTAGCATCGGGAAGGTGGGGTGGATGGAACTCCAAGATGAGTGTCTGAACAGTTGAACAGTGAGTGGGGGATTTTAGGGTGGTTTTATGAAGAGAAATAGTGTTCCGGATCAGAAGATTTGTTAGTCAAAAATCTGTAGTTATAAAATTATTTTAACGTTTTATGGAGGTGGGTACAGGTCAAATAAAAGAAATTACGCCGTCTTTATTTATAACTACGCTAAACAATTGTTAATGGTTGAAATTGAATTATAAATACATTTTTAGTTTTTCCTCAATACATTTCAGAATAAACTATAACTGACTTAAGTTTTTTATCTCTTATAACTTAATATTAAATATCAGTAAATTTCTAAACTTTTTTACATATTTTATAACTGATATCAGTTTGTAGATCCTTAATGTGTAAATGACCTTTGACAATATTATATTTATTTCAAAATTCAGTACAGATTAATACATTACTATAAAAATAATGAGCAAAACTATAAATTAATGAAATATGTTTTGTTTAAATCCATAAATAAAATAAAATGTAATTGTTATTCAAATGTTGTTGGACCTGTGACTAACTCTTTTAAACTCGTTACCACCTATACTGTCATACTAACTCAAAGGTAACACGTGTAATGTTGATTTCAAGTAGAATCGTTAGGGTTAGTAATACAAAAATACATCTGAACTGTGAGTGAAGAGATCAGGTGTGAAGAGCTGGTTGATCAATATGTTCTCCAGCTCCAGCCAGACAGTCTCCAGCATTGCATAATCACTGTCAAGACCCCAGCTGCCGATCCAACACTTTCTAATAGGTCAGTTGAGTGAGAAATGCCTGCTTTTCGGCAGCAGTTATCCTCGTCCAACAGTTACAGAAAACATGTTGGTCAACAGCAGTGAACAATAAGCGCTTTTCTATATTATTTGCTGTCTGCAGCTCTTTTGCAGTTGCGATGCGGCAAATGTGAACTAAGGATGTGCTTTGAATTAAATGTTCTATTATAGGAAAAGTATACAAAAAGAAATTGTATAGCCTTGTCTTTATAGATTTGCTGTAACTGTTTGATATGTATGTATAACTATTCTATTTAATCTTATAGAAAAAGACTTTATATCTTAAACTTAAAAGCAAGTTTAAAGCTGGCTAAGCAATGTTCAGTCAACAACGGTATACAGAAACAACGTGCCAATACATGTGCTGTAGCTGAGCTAAACTGCTTTTAATAAGCAGCTTAATTAAGCAGCTTAGTGATGCCAACTGCTTTCAGCTAAGCTGCTGCTTTCAAAAAGCAGTTTGGCACATTTATACTCTCTAACAATCACTGCCAAGACCACAGTTGCTGATCCACCATTCTCTAACAATCACTGTTAAGACTAGAGCTGCTGATCCACCGCAGTCTAACAATCACTGCCAAGACCACAGCTGCTGTCCACCACTCTCTAACAATCACTGCTAAGACCACAGTTTCTGATCCACCACTCTCTAACAATGACTGTTAAGACTGGAGCTGCTGATCCACCGCAGTCTAACATTCACTGCCAAAACCACAGCTGCTGTCCACCAATCTCTAACAATCACTGCCAAGACCACAGTTGCTGATCCACTACACTAATATTCACAGCCAAGGCACTGTGCAATATAATTTTTGTACGTATTGGAACATTTCAATGGTGTATTGTAATAATGTTGGAGAATTTTTTACTTTAGATGCTGCAGAGGAGGTTGTCACGTTGGTTTTATATCCAATAACAACACTGGTAAAGACGGCACTCTACTTTGACTTAACGATTTGTAAGAAATTAAAATTTTTTTGTCATCACTTAAAACACCACAGATATTACTAGTAGATCTGGTTTTGTCTTTTTTTTTAAAGTAATATCAATTATACAATGAAATAAAAGTAAAAAAAAATATATATATATAGTGAGGGTATTTAGGAAAATACAATAGTGTAATAGATTTATTTAATGCAAATACTGTAATATTAAGTTTTTCAATTTTACAAACGATGAAAACATTATAATTTGTTCCATAAATCGTTAAGTCACACTGGTGTTTGGTATTTAACATTGCTTTTCGGGAATGCCAATTTAATATGTCGATTATCTATACAGACTCTTGGCACATAACCTCAAAACACAAACATTCATGTAAGATGTTCTTCTACTAGTCTGTAATGCATACAACATTCCCAATTTAGGACAATGGCCACTTTTATCACCGCCCATTTCTACCCTCATTCCTTCCAAGACAGGAAGGGAGGCGAGGCCTGGAATCCATTTAAGACCGTTAAGTTAGGCGAGTGGTGTGCGAATACGGGATATTATGTCAAGATGTTGGACGTTTACAACCCTCTGTGGATCGATGATGAATCCCCCTTCAGTCGTACTTTTGATCAGAGCATAGATCACCATCACAGAGGCTATAAAGAACACTGGTCTACCATTGCTTGAACGTATTCTTCGGGCAATAAATAAGTCTCTGACAAATATTTGGTGTGTGAAGAATGTGCCAGCTAAGGCAGCTAACTATTCAAAGATTGCTCATAGTCTTGGTAAAACGGTTGCAAAATAATCAGATACAACAGCTATTCTATCTTCATAGGTGGAGTGACAAAGAGTGATCAACACTTGCACGACACAAAAAGATTTGAGTATGGTTTGTTTATCCGTGGTGCTAGTTTGGGAGTCTAATGTTAATTTCATATTACGATTTTTGGGTTTGTGATCTTATAATTGAACGGTGAGGAAATAGGCCGCCTATTTTTAATATTAAATCCAATCCATGAAAATATTTAATACTTGCCTCACTGATTGTATTTATGTTAGCTGATAAATAATTAGTTATCGTACAACCGAAAAGGGTAAACAATAAAATAGAAGTCAGCAGTAATCTGATAGTCAGGGTTAGGATGTTGTGTTGGGAAGACAATTTTATTGAATATTAGGATTGTCAGTTAGCTGAAAATTAGACCAATACTACGTGGTTTGAGTTCCAAGTAGATCTTTAAGTTCATTAGTTCATCTGGCTGTTGGGATGTTAATAAATGGTACTTTCTCAGCTAAGTCGAACTCTGTTAGTTACAAGACTACACAGGTACGACTCTGACTCAGCTGATCTTGGAGATGAGAGTGTCGACTATCTCCACAACTCTTATAATGGTTCACAGGTGTGCTCCACAAACACAACACAGCTAGTGCTATTGTGTGTATTGTATTAGCTGCCCAGAAACCGCCAGCTAGGTGAACACAAATAAACACAGGTTGAGTACGATACAAAACGCATCGTTAATTCAGAATGATCCTACTTTATTAATGGACGTAAATTAGGGTTGCTGCAGAGGGTCATATACTCATTCTACTCACAAGCAATTATTCATATTTGCCTTAAAATACGCACAAGATATGGGGAATTTCAAATGAATCTGAATAAATTTATACAGTTATTTAGGTTTTTTACTTTCTCTCGTATGCGTTAAAATGAAGAAAGTATTGTAATCGTCCAAAAAATATTATTCTACAAGTACATATAAAAGTCGATTTTAGGGTCCCCTAAACCCAAAAAAGGAGTTCTTTCGACAAAAAATGTCATGTTTGACCGTGTGTGTGTCTGTCTATTTGTATGTGCAGTTCGCTAGAGACCAAACGGATGGATACATTTCTATGGAATTTCGTGTGTAGGTGTATTTACCCAATATCTCCAGATAATTTTTTCTGTTGAAATTTAATTTAGTTTTTTTTTAATTTTTATGGGCAATAAATGTACAACAATGGAATTTTCTCAAAAACGGACCAAACGATTTTGATTCAATGTTATGAAAAGATGTGAATTACAATTTAAAATATTTTAGTAAAAACCGCAAGTGTTTAATTTGACTAGTTTTTTAGTTATGCCAACAAAATGTATTTGTGAATCAAACTGGTGATTTTCAAAGTTTTGATTTTTTAGTGTTTAATATGGGGGAACGTTTGTGCCAATTCTTTGGAACCATTTATTTCCATTTATTATAGAAATTAATTCTTCAGACGTAAGATGTTAAAAGGCAGGAGTATTCTGTATTGTTAGCTGTATAGAACCGGAATTTCGAACTTCTTGCAGTTTAAGGTCAAGGTTGTTTTCACGTAGGCTAAAATAATCTCACTCCCACCTTGCGGAGGGGAGGGGGGCAGGTGCACGGGACCACTCCTGCAATTATAAACCAGGCGATAATGACCGTCGTGCTACAGCTGCCTCGGTACTAACTACTAGACTCTACTTAATTGGAGAGCAGAGCTTCACGCTGAGTTATTTGTTAATTCGCCCACTTAACGACAGTTACTACGTGGACATTTGTAATCTGGATCGTTCCAAGGTGTCAACTGATAGACGTCTGAAAGCTAACGAAAGGATTAAGTAACATCTGTCATCTTTTTCTGTGATCATTATAATTTATTTGATTAATGTTCGTACTTAACATGAGCGCGCTTAGTGGTATTTGATTGTAGCTCTGACGTACGGTGTTGCCAAGAGTACTGCGTTTGACATACCATAGACTATTATTTGTTGAGGCATAAATTCACTTGAAGAACAATTCCTAATTAGTTCAAACAACAATACCATAAAACAATATATAGATAATGAGATAATAAAAATATTATAATAATAGGAAACAACAATGTAAAAGACAACACAAACAATAAAAAAGTACACCATCATAATATGTTTACTCAACTCAAACTCACAATATCAAGCAAGTAGGTTATGAAACAGGACTTAAACGTAGCAACAAGACGATAGATGTTGCTATGGTTGCGGCTGGCTTACGTCGTCACGCCACTAGTTGTAGCATTCCCGAATTCTTCGTAGTTTAATGATTTGCCGCAAGAGTGATCTGAAGTTAAGTTGGGGCGTTCATTAAATAAAAAATAGAGGCAACTTGATATAAAAGTAACTTATTTAGATAATTAATTTATATCTCAATAAATTACTCTACAGGATTATTTAAGCATTGAATAACATTTCTAAGTGCTCCTCCACACAGGCTTAGCCTTGGATGTTTACTTGTTTGTTTTTCTCAGATTTCAGTAGTATCTCTTTCTTGAAGGTTCGACTTTGCATGTATATTCGTGCAAGGACGGGATCACTCAGACGGTCACCCATCCAAGGGACAGCCACGCTCCGTTGCTTAACTCTGTGACGATAACGTCGGGACCCTCCAGGCAAGGGCTGGTAATGTTCCTTGATGCCATTATCTTCTGATAACGCCTCCCCTCACAAGACATTGGGTATCTGGCAGTCTGGTTTCAATTGGTTGTGTAGTTTTTGTGAACTCCTTAGTAATTAGTGTTCCGCTCATATACATAATATACATAGTAACTTGATCTATTTTATACTAAGAAAGAGTTCGTTTGCTAAAAAGTGCCCACTGACTAAAAAGTGGGCTGTTTTCAATCAGAATTGAAATCAACATCTGGTGTACACAGACAATATGTAATGGTGTGGTTGTAAACGAGTTGTTTTTATCAGAATAGAAATCAACATGTAGACTCCACAAAAAATATGAAATGGCGATGAAGGCATTGTTACAGAGTGCCTCAACTATAACTAACTACTCTAGCTGCATAATTACAACGTGAGTCAGATTCTGCGATTGCAGGTTAAGAGTCAATTTATGTATAACGGGTGTAATAACATGGTCAAAATGTCTACAGGCGAGCAATTTCCCATCATCAGTTACGGCGTGAGGTGCAAATTACAGTAATTTTATCTCTCGGTACTGAATATGGGATAAATAACTACATGACCTGTAACTGTAGTTATAATTGTGTTCAACGTATTTTATACAGAAAACATGTATGATAGATTGTTTAATTATATTTGTTAAATCTTGATTTTTGAGCCATTGAAAGAATCCAACTGTTGGATGGTAGAAGTAAATATAAAACTCTGTTACAAAAATAGAACTAGGCCAATCATTATAAAATAACTACTTGTGATCAAAGCCCTCTCGCTGTCGAAGGAAATGTCTTTAATTAAAGACAAGTGGAAGGGACAGAATCAAAGGAATTGTGTTCCTATAAATGAATTTATTTCAGAATATTCTCGATATATTTTTGTGTTCTTTAACAAATGCAGTGTTCTGTACCTAACCATTTCTTATTGTTTTAAAGTGATGTCACAGGTATAGGATGTGAATTTAATGTTTAATTAATTTTTATAATATACGTAGACCACCTTTAAATGCAATGTGCGTGTTTCAAAAATATATTAGTTTATTGTAATTCGGTCCAATAATGTAATTATGTAATAGTTAATTATTTGATAGTTGAAAATAATCATAAGTGTAAACTATATATTCGTAATAGTTTTGAGTATTTTCTTTGAATTTGTGTTTTACACAATAATAATAAAGTTTTTGAACTCCTGTAAAACCCCACGTTAAAATTACAATAAAATCTTTTTAATAAACCTACCAGAAAAACGACTCGACCATTTAAGGGCCGTAGAACGTTTGGCACACATTTTTGGCCGATTTGGAATGGCACTTTTGGCACAGTCATTAGAGGGGATTAAGAAGGGTCAACCTGTAAGTTTCAGAAAGGCACGTTTGGCACACACCGCCCGGCCAGGTAGTAGCAGCCAGGTGGCCAGAATGCGGGAAAATGGGAACTTTTTTGCCCCCGCAAATTTCCTGCTGTGGTGCTTATTGAAGTAAGCAACTAACCTAACCTAACCTAACCTAACCTAACCTGCGGTAGATCACAGCTGCTACCCAGGTAGATCACGGATGCTACCCGAGTAGATCACGGCTGCTACCCAAGTAGATCACGGATGCTACCCGAGTAGATCACGGCTGCTATCCAAGTAGATCACGGATGCTACCCAATTGGAACACGGATGCTACCCAAATAGATCATGATCTAACCTAACCTAACCTAACCTAGTGAGGTTTAAATTTAAAAATTTGTTATATCACGGGCAAATGACTGCCACGCAGAGTTGACGGGAATAATAAAATTCCCGTTTTCCCTCGTTCGATGGCGTCTACCTGGTCGAGCGACTGTGCCAAACCTGCCTTTTCCAAGCAGGCGAGTTGACCCTACTTATTCCGCTCTAATGATTGTGCCAAAACTGCCATGGGCAGAAGGTCCAAAAATGTGTGCCAAACGTCCGATCCCCCATTTAAGTATTTCTTGTTCACATTTAAATCATCTTTTTTACTGTCGTAAAACTATTTATTTCCGTAAATATTTGCTGGGATCACACTTTTATGAACATTTAATACCATATCAACCGTATTAATATATATTGTAAAAATACTAATAACTTTTTGGCGAAGATTTTTTACGATAAACCTGTTTGAACTCAACAACATATTTACATAAATTTAATGCAAAGTAACATTAAATTTATATTGCTACTTTGTAAATATTAATAATGTCTTGAAACTGTAGGTCCAATGCTTAGCTTATGACTACTTAGAAAAAAGTAAGACTATCACAACAGTAAAAAAATACACAAAAATTTGGGTAAAATAATTGTGACTCTCGTTTTCGTTTGTTATATTTCCATTATTATGGAACAATTATATATTTGTCTGTATCTAGACGAATTTAAACAGTTTATTCTTAAATAAAATCTGCTGGGAGTGGCAAAGCGTGACACTAGTTAAAAAAAAAATTGTTAGACACAAAAGAGAAAATGCAGAGTCTCTGTTAAATACAAATTATCCAGGAAGTCTATTAAGGAACAATAATTTTATTCTTGTATAACTTTTTAATTTATTTACAGAATAGTTATTCCACTTTGCCTGCTACATAACAAAACTGAGAAACTATGTTAGTCAAAATCAAAATATTTACACTCAACCAAATGAAATAGTTTGATCGTCAACTCAAAAAGAATTTTGCCATTCAAAAATTAATCCATTAAACCAATAAGCCTAGTACAGGGTGTAATAACTGTTGTAGAATATGTTTTATGTGATAGTCTTGCCCGTCAAGAAGCTAAATATATTTGTGAGGTTGTGTATTAAAAATACACGCGTTGTCATAAATTTCAACAAGTACCTACACCGTGTTATAGATAAAGAAATCTATAACATATTTATAGTTGTAACAATCGTAGTGGCGCAGTGCTGTAACCTAACTACTTGGAGACAGAGTTGTGGAGATTGTAGGTGACATGACCTATCACAATACTCTTTATATCGACACGGCGTCCACTCAATGGTTGCCATCGACGTGGACTGAACCATAGCAATCTGGGGTTGGGTAGTAAGTAGTCAGGTTGTTGTGTAGGAGATAGAAATGCTTAACCGGCTTGTCAATTAGCTGAAAACCAAACTATTCAGATTCCTCGTATAGCAGAAAGTCGTAGTCGCCCTGGCCATTGGTATATTAATAAGTGATTATAAGGAACGATCGACTATATTTGGTAATAACGACTACACTCGTTTATCTAAACTCATCACACTCATTCGTCCCTCAAATTGACCCATACTATCTACGATCAGCGACTTAATAAAAGTAATCAAATATATTACATACAACTATTCCCAATAACAGTAGTATTTACATTCATAATAATAACTATGTCACAATGCTACAACCACCAGATTACCCTGATTTGTGGGGACGAGTCGATGTTTGTTTATATATTTATCCCAATTAAAGACAATAAAGTATTGAATGGCCTTGTAATTGAAGCCTTGTTAAACCATTTGCAAATTACAGTTGCAATTTGCAGCCATTTCAGCTATAATTTATATATTCGTTTATCCGAATTCATAACATTGTATAAATTTGACTACTTATACTATAATCACTCAAATACTGACGATTGATAAAAATAAATACGTGATTCAAATTTCCTTTGTTGTTATAAAGACTAAATTTTCGCTTAAAAAATTTAAACACTGTTTATATTTAATAATTAGGCCCCACTTACTGAATTATTTATGATTTATGAAAAGAAGTTAAAAATTAATAAAATATTAAATAAAATTATTAATAAAATTTAAACCTCTTAAAGTAACATTGTATATATTTAAATTTCTCAGGCTTTACGAAACAAAATACTAAAGTATAATAGCAAAAATAATAATATATAGATATTTCCTCTTTTGTCATGAAGACTACTAATTTTTCCCTTTCAAATTTATATGTCATTTTACAGGCTATTATATTTGAATTACTTGCACCCTGCTTGCTCAAATATCGATGATTAGTTAAAATCAAAATACAAAAATATACCTAAATAAATGGCATAATTACATCTCTAAAAATCCAAATTGAGTTACGTTTAATAAATCATCCGATTTGTTAATTTCCTAATTAGAACACATTATTAAACTATTCAGAGACTGAAAGTAGCTCAGTTAAAGAAATGGTTGAACTGAACCATTGTCAGTGTTTTAGTCTCGATTGTCAACTTTCCCATTGTTCCAAATACTCGTGGTTTGCCTTCCCCCCTTATCCCCGGGGACCTTGAAGATGGAGCACTGTGAAAGCCAATCTCGTGTTCGGATGTTTTGGAGTTTCATTGTCATTTCATTGTTAGATTCACACGGGACCTTACTCCCTCATATCATTTTATTTTGGAATGTTGTCAAGCTTGCTGTGTATATTAACTCATTGGCCTCTTTCATGCATACTGTTGAATATTTTTCATGGCATTACGTTAGGAGAGTTTGAATGTATTTTCGTTAGTATTAAGTAACTGTTATGTTATTTATATCTTGTTAGGTAAACTATTACATGTCAAGATTGACAAATACGATATTTGTCGCTTAAATCTGTAAATTAATTTAATTCGGCACTAATAGTGCGTGTTGTAATCTAGCTACTTGGGTCCATGGTGCTATGATGAGGATTGTAGACTATAGGTTATATGCTCGTTCCTCTTCTACACGGAACGGACGTGGCGTCTGCTCAATGGTTGCCATCGAGTTGAGATGGACACTAATAGAAAAGTCTAGGGTGTCCGTGTTGGGTGGTAGTCAGTGTCCGGATGTTTTATAGGGAATATAAATGAGAATCAGTTTCTCAGTTAGCTGAAAATCAGACCAACACTACGTGGTTAAGATTCCACATAAAGATGTAGGATTCCTTAGTGGCCTTGGCTATTATAAATGGCCCCCTTTCTGAGGAACAGTCGATGTTAGGTTGTAACAATGACTTCATTCGTCCATCTTCACTCATCTAAACTCATTCACCCCTTATAATCACCCATATCTCTACGATTTTACTGACGAATAATAAATACACCTTTTGAAACACATAAATATTTGTTTAGTTCTAATTTCATATATATATATATATATTTACAAAAAAGTGAACATCACTTAACACAATTTTAATATAATGTAAGTACGGACTCACAGAGGAACATAAACAATGAAATATTTCTTTTTTTTACTATAAAGGTGTGTTTTTAAGGAATATTACATTTATTTTTGTGGAAGTAAGATATTAGGAGGAATCATGCAGTGGCTCCAATGCGGGAAGCAATCAGGATATTAAATACAGGGGGTCGCAAGTAGTCGTAAATGTTATACGTCTATAAAGGCCGTGAATGTGTAAGGGATGATCATTAAGTTGTGTTACTATATGACCCATCCCCAAAGTGTTTTTCGGTAACCAGGCGATGTGGTTTAATACATGATATGTCAATTGAGTTCAAGAAAGGTGAATAGTACGAACAAAACTACGAAACCATTCAAATTCTAAAATATTTCAGTTAATTACATTTTTTTAGAAATTAAAGAAATGATTTTACTGTCTTAATTTTAGTTGTAAGACGCCGACAAAACTTTGTGCGTATTTCAAGAGTAATAATAATGATTATATGAATGTTGGGTGAGTGTGGATGACCTGTATAGTCTGGTTACTATCTGAAGTCTATTATATGAGTGTTGGGTGAGTGTGGATGACCTGTATAATAGTCTGGTTACTATCTGAAGTCTATTATATGAGTGTTGGGTGAGTGTGGATGACCTGTATAGTCTGGTTACTATCTGAAGTCTATTATATGAGTGTTGGGTGAGTGTGGATGACCTGTATAGTCTGGTTACTATCTGAAGTCTATTATATGAATGTTGGGTGAGTGTGGATGACCTGTATAGTCTGGTTACTATCTGAAGTCTATTATATGAGTGTTGGGTGAGTGTGGATGACCTGTATAGTCTGGTTACTATCTGAAGTCTATTATATGAGTGTTGGGTGAGTGTGGATGACCTGTATAGTCTGGTTACTATCTGAAGTCTATTATATGAGTGTTGGGTGAGTGTGGATGACCTGTATAGTCTGGTTACTATCTGAAGTCTATTATATGAGTGTTGGGTGAGTGTGGATGACCTGTACAGTCTGGTTACCATCTGAAGTGTATTGTTCCTCAGAAAAGACCATATATTAATAGCCCAATCTCCAGATCAACTAAGGGACCTACAGTTTTACGTGAAATCCGAAACAGGTAGTATTGGTCTGATTTTAGGCTGTAACAAGCCCGATACTGAGTTATCTCCCCTACACAACGTCCAGACTCTGATTACCACCCAACATGGACACCCCAAACTTCTCAAATACTGTCCATGCCGATAACAATTGGGGTCCATTTTGGTATTAAGACGACTGAACATAGAACCACATATGGTGTTTTCTACGTTATACGAACACAAACACGTCATATCCAGGATTTTCACAAACACTCTTTTATAGATCTTTGTGCATTGCAGTTTTTTTAACAGTTTTTAATATAGGTAGTTAAACCATTGCTTTCATTTATGCAGTTCACAGTTTTTTCTTTTTTTTTTTTCAAGGATATGCTAATCTCCATTTTACTTTACTCTGCCAATTGACCATGGACTATTCATCTTTGCAAGGAACTTTTCAGACGTAGTAAGGGGGCGAACCAGTACAGCACAAGATGAATATCAGTGATTAAGGTTAGGCGTCAAACCTGTGTTATCATCCCTAACTTAGGCTCAAATTCCTGATGCCTTAGACCACATGACCATCTGATCTGATTTTTTTCTTTTTTCAAAAAGCACATATCAAGTTTTTAGATGTGTTATCTTTAGGATTATTATTCTAGTTTAATTTTCAGGTAAGCGTTTTTTATATTTGTTATTTTGAGTTTCTATTTTTATACGATGTGTGTCTATTGGATTTTATTGAAAAAGTGGTTGTTACAAACGGCATAATATAGTGTAAAATTAAATTTTAACGGCCATTATTTTAATTTATAAATATTTTAATCGAAGCCCTTAAAAATAAAACACATGCATAGTTTTTATTTTTTAGGGGTAGGTGGGTGGATCAATACCACTGTACATGTACATGTGGGTGGGTGGATCAATACCACTGTACATGTAGGAGCAGGTGGGTGGATCAATACCACTGTACATGTAGGGGTAGGTGGGTAGATCAATACCACTGTGCGTGTACGGGTAGGTGAGTGGATCAATACCACTGTACGTGTATAGGTGGGTGGGTCAATATCACTGTACGTGTACGGGTGGGTGGGTGGGTCAATACCACTGTACGTGTACGGGTGGATGGGTGGGTCAATACCACTGTACATGTTGAGGCAGGTGGGAGGATCAATACCACTGTACATGTAAGGGCATGTGGGAGGATCAATACCACTGTACGTGTATGGGTGTGTGTGTGTGTGTGAATACCACTGTACATGTACGAGTGTGTGGGTGGGTCAATACAACTGTACGTGTACGGGTGAGTGGGTGGGTCAATACCACTGGATGTGTAGGGGCAGGTGGGTGGGTTAATACCACTGAGAATTTGTGTAAAATATTTTCAGATTAAATTTCATGAAAGAATAAGTCACTTTAAGGAAAACACATAAGAAGTATTTAAGAAAAAAAAAACAAATAAACGAAAAGCAGAATAGTCAAATTTAAAAAGTAATTCCCCTTGTCGATCAATTAGAATATGTGCCACCCCCTCAATACCTTGTACTGACATAACGCAATCACTCGTGATCTATTGTAGATGAAACAGATCATTACATTAAGTAATGTGCCTAGATATGTACATTAGGTCATGACGTTCAATAGATAAGTGTACTCACTTATTAATTGTCTTAGTTTAACTGTTACACAATTCAATTAATGAAATCTGTTGTATTTTACAGTTGAAATTGTCTAGACAGTTGAGATAATTTTACATTAAGTTATATTGTAATGTTTCTCTTTTGTTGCAGGAATCCAAATTAAATCGGTGAGTTCAAATTAATCAGTTAATTTTTATTAAAAATAAGGTAACTTCAAAAGTGTATTTATATTTTTATATATTAACTTACCATGTATATTTAGTTATAGTTATACGATGAGTGTAATTAATTATGTTGGAAAGTATAATTTATTTTATTAAATGACTGAAATTCATTGTAACTACATATTAATCTCTTGAAGAAACAGTAAGAATAGTAAAGAATGGCACTAAAAATAAAATAACACATACAGTTCAGTTTTTAAAATTATATCTAGGATGCTGAAATTAAATAACAGTGGCCTTATTTTCTGCTTCTTTCGTAAAATACAAATGTATGTAAATATAACTATGAATGTTTATAAAATAAAGATTTGTTGACACATTATCACCTAATGAAACCTCTGAAATGGTTTGAAAAGTAGTAAATTAAAATTGTCTAATACATAAAATGCACTGGAATTTTTAAGTGTAAATTTAGTATAATACATAAATTATACTAAACTAGGGAATACCCCTGCACAATTTGCGTGCCAACCTCATAACTCGCTGCACCCTTTGCAACTCAGCCTTTGGCCTCGGCCAGTGACTTTTGACCACAAATAATATTAGGTTAACTGAATAACGTAAAATCAAATATTACATTTGAAGGGTGTAGGGGAAAAACGATCAGAGTCAAAAAAATTTAATTTTGAGATATTATATTTCCAGAAAGCTCTTGCAATGGTCTATCACACAGCATTGTCCATACAACGAAATAATGATCAAAGTCAGTTTAAATGGCATTTTAAATTCAGCCATACATTGGAAAAACGATCAGAGTCATGTTAAACTGGGGAATATAGATCACAGTCCAAGCGTTGTAGGGAAAAATGATCATAGTCAGTCATGTTGTGGCCCCACTGGTTGCAGACAGGAGCAATGTGTTGTTTGTTCTGCTGAACATGAATATGAAAATAAAACTGTTTCAAAATAGACCCAAATTATTTTATTAGTAATGTTAAAAAATTTTCGGTTTAACCAATTAAACACGGGAAAAACGATCAAAGTCAACTGACTTTGATCGTTTATCCATTGCAAGATATGTATCAGCTTGCCATATGATTTATTTATAAATAAGCAACAAATAAATATGGTTATTAAAGTTACTATAAATGTACAAAAATGTATTTACTATGATATTATGTAGTTTACACTTTAAACAAAAATAATTATAGACCTTCTAACACTAAATGAAAACTTTAAACTAGTTTTTCTCAAAACATTGTTTTTTGACTCTGATCGTTTTTCCCCTGCACCCTTCATTTATTTACAGTGACTCCCTCGCATTACAATGCTTGCGTCGCTACCTGTTTATTTACAGTAACTCCCTCATATTACAATGCTTGCGTTGCTACCTGTTTATTTATAGTAACTCCCTCACATTACAATGCTTGCGTTGCTACCTATTTATTTACAGTAACTCCCTCACATTACAATGGTTGCGTCGCTACCTGTTTATTTACAGTAACTCCCTCATATTACAATGCTTGCGTTGCTACCTGTTTATTTATAGTAACTCCCTCACATTACAATGCTTGCGTTGCTACCTATTTATTTACAGTAACTCCCTCACATTACAATGCTTGCGTCGCTACCTGTTTTTTTTACAGTTACTCCCTCATATTACAATGCTTGCGTTGCTACCTGTTTATTTATAGTAACTCCCTCACATTACAATGATTGCGTTGCTACCTATTTATTTACAGTAACTCCCTCACATTACAATGCTTGCGTTGCTACCTGTTTTTTTTTTTACAGTTACTCCCTCATATTACAATGCTTGCGTCGCTACCTGTTTTTTTTTTACAGTTACTCCCTCATATTACAATGCTTGCGTTGCTACCTGTTTATTTATAGTAACTCCCTCACATTACAATGCTTGCGTTTCTACCTATTTATTTACAGTGACTCCCTCGCATTACAATGCTTGCGTCGCTACCTGTTTATTTACAGTAACTCCCTCATATTACAATGCTTGCGTTGCTACCTGTTTATTTATAGTAACTCCCTCACATTACAATGCTTGCGTCGCTACCTATTTATTTACAGTAACTCCCTCACATTACAATGCTTGCGTTGCTACCTGTTTTTTTTTACAGTTACTCCCTCATATTACAATGCTTGCGTCGCTACCTGTTTATTTACAGTAACTCCCTCATATTACAATGCTTGCGTTGCTACCTGTTTATTTATAGTAACTCCCTCACATTACAATGCTTGCGTTGCTACCTATTTATTTACAGTAACTCCCTCACATTACAATGCTTGCGTCGCTACCTGTTTATTTACAGTAACTCCCTCATATTACAATGCTTGCGTTGCTACCTGTTTATTTATAGTAACTCCCTCATATTACAATGCTTGCGTTGCTACCTGTTTATTTATAGTAACTCCCTCACATTACAATGCTTGCGTTGCTACCTATTTATTTACAGTAACTCCCTCACATTACAATGCTTGCGTCGCTACCTGTTTTTTTTTACAGTTACTCCCTCATATTACAATGCTTGCGTTGCTACCTGTTTATTTATAGTAACTCCCTCACATTACAATGCTTGCGTTGCTACCTGTTTTTTTTTACAGTTACTCCCTCATATTACAATGCTTGCGTCGCTACCTGTTTTTTTTTACAGTTACTCCCTCATATTACAATGCTTGCGTTGCTACCTGTTTATTTATAGTAACTCCCTCACATTACAATGCTTGCGTTGCTACCTATTTATTTACAGTGACTCCCTCGCATTACAATGCTTGCGTCGCTACCTGTTTATTTACAGTAACTCCCTCATATTACAATGCTTGCGTTGCTACCTGTTTATTTATAGTAACTCCCTCACATTACAATGCTTGCGTTGCTACCTATTTATTTACAGTAACTCCCTCACATTACAATGCTTGCGTTGCTACCTGTTTTTTTTTACAGTTACTCCCTCATATTACAATGCTTGCGTTGCTACCTGTTTATTTATAGTAACTCCCTCACATTACAATGCTTGCGTTGCTACCTATTTATTTACAGTAACTCCCTCACATTACAATGCTTGCGTTGCTACCTGTTTTTTTTACAGTTACTCCCTCATATTACAATGCTTGCGTTGCTACCTGTTTTTTTTACAGTAACTCCCTCACATTACAATGCTTGCGTTGCTACCTGTTTTTTTTACAGTTACTCCCTCACATTACAATGATTGCGTTGCTACCTATTTATTTACAGTAACTCCCTCACATTACAATGCTTGCGTTGCTACCTGTTTTTTTTTTTTACAGTTACTCCCTCATATTACAATGCTTGCGTCGCTACCTGTTTTTTTTTTACAGTTACTCCCTCATATTACAATGCTTGCGTTGCTACCTGTTTATTTATAGTAACTCCCTCACATTACAATGCTTGCGTTTCTACCTATTTATTTACAGTGACTCCCTCGCATTACAATGCTTGCGTCGCTACCTGTTTATTTACAGTAACTCCCTCATATTACAATGCTTGCGTTGCTACCTGTTTATTTATAGTAACTCCCTCACATTACAATGCTTGCGTTGCTACCTATTTATTTACAGTAACTCCCTCACATTACAATGCTTGCGTTGCTACCTGTTTTTTTTTACAGTTACTCCCTCATATTACAATGCTTGCGTTGCTACCTGTTTATAACAATAGATACCCAATGGTATTATTTAGTTTGTTTCAAATTTGTTCATTTAATTTGTTTTTGTTTAACAGCAGAAGATTAAATAAATAAGTAAAATAACTGCATTAAACTACCATTGAAACCTCCGAGTCCAGTAGAGCAGGGCCTTATAATAAAATGGGAATAAAATATGCCTACAACCTTCCCTGATTTTACATTATGTAAGATCTAACCTCTTTAATGTTTAAACACCATAGGTTACATTGCAACACCTGTTTAAAACATTTTGAAAATCATTATTACAATTTAACAGCAGTTACTTTTCAATTCATTGAAATATCTCTCCATGTTATTGTTATGACCGAAAAACGCTCTGATGGCCTCCCATACCCTTCGGAGTGAAAATATTGAAGACTGTATTTTATCCCTCAACCGTTTTAATTAGTCAATTAAATAATGGATGTGTTAACAAAAAACGTACACAAAAAGTTTTTAATGTACATTTACTATAATTTATGTATTATATTATAAACAATTCAAATAAACACATGATAATTGCAAATGAACATAGATAATAATAACAACAATAACGATAAATTGACTTAAAAATAAATTACACCAAAACACAGAACAGTGAAAACAAAAGTAAACGATTTAAGAAAACTGTATCTCAGAATACTCAGCCTATTTATTTAAAAAAAATATACTGTATATCTACTTCTTTTTGCTGCATTTCATACATAGTTTAAAATACTACACTCAGTAGTAAAGCTATCAAATAAATATAATATAAAATTTGAGTAAGAAAAAAGTAATAGTTGTAAACATGTATAGTTGTTATTATTAGTTATTAAAAAAACAGTTTATCCTCGTCAGAATATAATAACCATGTAATTTAAACATAGTAAACAATGAGCCAATTATAAAAAATAAAATTGTATATAAAATACTATCACTATATTACAAGTTAGATAATTTCACATTATACAACTTATTATGTTTGTAGTTGTCTTATTTATTTATTTATTTTTTTGTAATAGATTCATAAATATATATTACTTATATTAACAATTTTGACCAAGTTGTTTGAAATAAAATATAAATTGAAAATAATGGTATATAAACATTTTATTTACAGGTAATTTTGGAACAACCTAAACCTTTTTTACTCAAACTTATTTAAAACAAACTCACAATATCTGTTGAACTTACGAGTAGTTCCTTCTCGTTCTGCAAACATTCCAAAAGTTAAATGCAGCACATAAATGTATACAACTTTCAATTACAGAGCATTCTAGTAAAGGCTGATGTATACAGACCTCGTATATGAGGTCTTCTTGTATTAGTACATGGTGCGAAATACATTCCATTAGTAATTTTTAATATTATTATTACCTTAATAAAGTAACATTAAATTATTAGTATTGTTAGTACTAATGTCATTCTTTGTGTAACACGTCATATTTTGATTTGATTTAATTAAATAAATTTCTTATATGGTTAAGTTAAATAAGCACTGGTGGCGCAGTGCTGTAACCCAGCTACTTGGGGACAAAGTGTTTGGCAGATTGTAGGCGATATGTTGAATGCTCGGTCCTCTTAATACCGACATGGCGTCTGCTCAATTGTTGCTATCGGTGTGGACACTACTTAAGAAGTCTGGGGTGTCCATGTTGGGTGGTAATCATTGTGCGGATGTTGTGTGTAGGAGATAACTGAGTATCGGGCTTGTCGATCAGCTGAAAATCAGACCAACACTATGCAGTTCGGATTCCACGTAAAGCTATAGGTCTCTTAGTTGCCCTGGCTGTTGGGCTATTAATAATTTGCCCTTTCT
Source organism: Stictocephala bisonia (assembly GCA_035578905.1). NCBI lineage: Eukaryota > Metazoa > Arthropoda > Insecta > Hemiptera > Membracidae > Stictocephala > Stictocephala bisonia. The sequence goes on from JAQJVL010000446.1 coordinate 394,360, forward strand.
GAGGAACAGTTGAACTCAGTTAGTAACCAGACTACACTCATCCACACTCATCCTACACTCACATCAACATTCATATTTGCCTTAAAATACGCAGAACGTTGTGTCAGCGTCTCATGTGTAAGAATGTACACTTTTTGAGGAAAAATATAGGGCTGAGTGTAGGTATTCGAAGTTTTGAAAAATTTAAAACATTTTATACACTCTGACTCAGTTTGTATTATGTATTGATAGTCTACATTTATCTAATTTATCAATGAAGTTTTTTAATTACATTTTTTGTCACAATTTAAAGATTTTTCTCCACAAAAGTACGATATCCCTATAGCCCACCTATATAAAACATTGAAGGCCCTCCCATTCACCCAACCGCTTACATATAAATTTTCCACCCTTCCACCAGTTTACTTACGTACGAAGATCAAGCCACATGTATGTAGGGGTCGACCCTCCCACTTATCTACGCCTTCATACGTGGATAAGTAGAGGATGGTTAATGTCACACGAGTCTACGTTTATGCTAACACGACTGTTCACAAAAATTGCGATTATTAACATGTTTACTCCAAATTTCAATGTAGCAATAAAAATTAATATTATTTTAATATTTAATCACGTGAAGTTAATTTGTAATAAATAAATGAATACTATTGAGAATCACAACCCTCGAACACATGTTCATATGTATTTTAGTCCATAACAAATCCCAAATAGCACAATTAACATGGAATTAACCTAATAAAAAGCGACAACTATTGAACAAATAACACACTAAACAACAACTTACTGATAACAATTAATAGATAATAATAACTGCTATTTTTTAGTCCATTTACTACAGTGAAATCTTTAACTTATCCTAAAAACTTTGTTGAGGGACAACAGGTCAAAACCCATCAAGCAAATTATGACTGGACCTCCTTGGATTTGAACCCGAGACACTCTGCATATAAAGCAGAAGTGCTAACCACTAGGCTAGCAAGATACCTAATATTGAGTATGCATAGTAAGTGAGGAGTTGCCTTCTTCAGGAGGGGTGGAATCTATTTACATGACAATTCAAGTAAATTAACATCTTTAACAAAATATTATTTTTTAGCATCCAACAAAACCAATTAAAAGATAATTATTGATATTTGATTAATTTATTTTTGTTGTCTTTGATTGTTCTAGGTGGCTTTTATATCATCAAATAACCATATAATCACAAATAATTCATATTAGTAAATTTTTATTCTAATTTAGTTCGTCCGAAATCTTTGCTTTTCCTGGATTTTGTGGTTACTTCTATTATATTTATGTCTCATATGAACTAAAAAAGGCAAATTATTTATCTTTACTGTTAAAATTCGGCACACAAAAAAATAAAATAGAATAAACCTCTGTTAATACTATCATTGATACTGAAAAGGAGCACATGGTGGCTCAGTGGATAAGGCTTCGGACTACGAAGGGCAGGTTCCAAGGTTCCCACTGAGCCAACGGTCGGTACTTTACTCGTTCAATAAAGTTCACGTGCATTCTTGCAGGCCCATGTGAACTAATGAGTGAAGTTTTTTTTTAATAAAAAAACACTGTTTTGTTGTTACAATCGTTGGGTTACAACTAACAATAACAATAGTTGAAACCAATTCCCTGACCTGTTATTGAAATAGAAAAACAAAACTAAATTAACGTTTTTAAAAAGAGCACCGCAGTTTGACTAAAACCGTTTGACTGCGTTACATCAAGGTGGATGTTAAATCGAAGTGCCATTGTGTTAGCCCCATTGTCCTTTATGAAAGGGTTATTCCAATTTAAACACCTGGTAATAACAGGATAGAGGCCTGCGGGGAACGCAGGGGCAGCGTATTACTATTGTACCTTAGGGGAAGAGGCATTGTGTGGCATGGCCGTCCAAACACCAGCTTCAAACACCGTGGTTGAATGAAACAGCTGGCTCTAATCTATTTTATTAGGCAATAATAAAGGTTTGTTTAACGTCTGTTGATTTTAATCAATTTAGTAATCAAGCATGCAAGGCCACTTGAGAGGTGGATGATGATTGATTCTCAATTACTGCAATGTAAATAAATAAATAAAAATGCCTTTTATTGGAGCGTTACTCAGTATAAACTGCTTTTCAGTACAACTCAGGTCATAATACTACACTGCTCTTAAACTATAAACTAAAATTATATACAACCAGAGGACGTAATTAACCTAACGGTAATAATCATACATTAACTTTTTAATTTTACTCTTAAAAGTATTTAGAGCACAAGTGTTTTTGACAGATGCGGGGAGGTCATTATAGAGAGTGGGCCCAAAGTAGGAAAAACTTTTCCTACCCCCCTCAAGCCTCACTCTTGGAAAGTGAAGCATCTCCCCAAGGCGGGTGCCACGCAGAGCCACCTCGCCCGTTTTCGGAGCCGTCTAGCAATGTATTCAGGCTCTCCAAGCGTCAGGGTCTTATGCACCATACAGCCTGTGAGCACCCTGCATACATCCACCATGAGAGGAAGTTTGGCATCTTGCCTGAAGGAGGACACATGGTCGGAGCGCTTCAGGCCATACACAAAACGGATGGCAGTGTTTTGCAGCTTCTGGATCCTCTACATATCCTCTTTTGAAATGCTGTTGCCGTATGCAGGGTAACAGTAATAAAACAGCGACAGGACACACGACTGTATGAGCTTTACTTTCGCGGACTCCGGAAGCAAATCTCTGAATCTATACGTGCCTCTCAGCCTGCCCAAGGCCTTTTGCATTGTGTACGTAACATGGTCTGTGAAGCTGAGATCACTGTCATAGACCACTCCAAGAGTCTTAACTTTGCTAGCGATCTCAAGACTCTGTCCGTTCAGTGACACATGCACGCCGTCATTGCTGAGGGTTTGAACAACTTCTTGTGGGGCTATGTACAGCACCTTGCACTAGTCAATGTTCAATTTAAGCCCATTTTTGACTGACCTTTTGTAGATGTTATCTAAATCTGAGTTAATGTCATCAATAGCCATCATGATCAGTTCAGGCTCAAAGGAGAGATGCAACTGTTTGTCGTCCGCGAAATCGTGCTCAACTGCGTTCAGCGCAGGACGTGGGCGATCAGCCGTGTAGATCACAAAACACTTTGGCCCCACACGACTACCCTGTGGAACACCGCGCACTCTGACGAGTGGTTTTGATGTTTGGCCCCCGTGCCTGGTGACCTGCTGCCTTTCGCCAAGATATGAATCCATCCAGTCAATTGAAATGTCGTCAAACCCGTAAAATCGAAGTTTTGCTAAAAACAATTCTACACTCATCTAATCAAAAGCCTGGGAGTAGTCAAGCAATACAACAATACTGTACATCCCCTTGTCTCTTGCATCATGGAGACAAGTGTACGAATGTATTACGTAATCGTTAAAATAAAGATAAATTAAATTATATTCCATCTGTTTAAAACTCGTTAAATTCATCACGTAATTTTTCGTGATGGTGTTATATACAAATATAAATGGAAATAAATAGCCTAAGGCTTCCCATCACTAAAGCACTTTTGAATATATTTTGATTGATTACCAAAAATAGTTTTCATTCCATGTTCATAAAATCAACAAAAACAAATAATTATAATTTAAACAAAAATATATGACTGATAAAAATATAATTATTAGTAAACATATAATTTAAAAATATAGGAATAAAAAAAAATTTCTTTATTAGATTCAATTTCAAAACATTGGAAAAGAAAGGCCATTAAAGATGCTGCTTGTATGTTGATACAAAATAACAGTATTGCACAACCAAGGTCAAAATTAAACTCAATATACACAACTAAAATAGAAAAAGAAATAATACACCAAAAACAATTTTCAATGTTAACTAAATTATATGCCTTTTGATTGTTTACTATATTTTATCAAATTCCTTTTAAAATGCTTATTAATTATTATTTTTAAATCAAACAATTGTTTGTTTTTGTTAATTTTATTTGATTATGTTTTTATGGAAAATTGTTTTATATAAAGAATAAAAATATATCCAAAATAAGTTTTATCAAGTGATGAGTACCCTATTTATTTTAATTCTTTACTACGTTTATCCTGGATGATTTGGGGGAATAAGGGGGGGGGGCGGACAAGATACTTCACTGCCGTACCCATGGCAAACTGAAGAAATAACTACTAGAAACACTAACTCGACAAAAATGCAGGGCACTATTCGACCTCTGTTTATTTATTTTCTGTGGTCACTGTGAAAAATGCTCCATTTAAATGTGTATTCTTGAGCTCTCAGACCAATCATATCGAACAATATTTTGTGAAAGAACATGTCAGCTAAGGTATATTGGGCAAACAATAGAGGAGAGTATATAATAAAAAAAAAAAAAAAAAACGTGATACTATCTATATTATATCATTTTTTACTATAAAGATATATAATGTTTATAACAATTTAGATTAAATCCTGCAGAAAAACAACTATACAAAAAATATGACTTTTAAAAATTTGAAGTCTAAACCTATAAGTAAACTATAGAGAATGAAGAAAAATTGTAGTTGATTTGTTTATTACAATTCATCACAATTTGTCAAATAATTAACTTTTATCGTAACTTTGACAACCATTCAACTTTGACAACCATTTAACTTTGACAACCATTAAAGAATTATTCTAACTAAAGGCGTGTCGTATTCTTTTTCCTAGCTAAATTCTTTTTGTTATAATTCTGCATATTTTTGGTAATCTTTTGATCTTTTCAATCTCATCTACTTGTTCAGTTTGCTGCTTGACTATGTACAAAGAAATCTTTTAGTATTATGAAATACGTGTCTTGTATCGTAAGTGTCTCGTAAACTCCAGAGTAGCCCCTCTTATAGCTACGAGCTGCCCACCCTTGTGGGCCAACCCTCCTTAAATCCGCTCATTTCGTGTTATTATTGCACATCTAGGGAAGTCCACAGATGTTCACCGGACCCTTCATTGTTGGAAGGGGTCGATACCATTCGGGAAATTTTCATTTGTTGCTTTTCTGTGGTAATACAACATATAGTGGTCATTAACTTTCTCATTTCGCTAACAATGTTGAGGGTTTTTGTAGGTATGATGGGATCGTCCACTTTTTTCTGCTCAGTTTATCTTAACGTATTTTGTCATCTTATTGTTTTAAATCGTATATATTTTCAAAAATATCTGGGAAGAGCATTATTCTTCAAGAGCTTATTTCAAGAAGACACAGTTTCTTTATTTGTGAGTGACTTGAAACATTATTGTAAGCTCATGAAAAGCAAGCTATTTTACACGTTTTTATCTTTTGTATATTGATATACAAAATAAAATACATATAAAACGAATTCAATGGTACAGAAAACATTGTTTTTAGAGTGATTTACTCAACTAATGTAAGCATTGGTTTTCAGTAAAAGATCACACATTTTCTAATATACGCTTTTTACATATTTCTTTATTTGGATTTATCAGAGAATCACATGTTCAGGTAAACATTGTACAATAACTTTCAATAACTTATTACTCAACTAAATAACACATTGAAAACATAAAGTCCTATAATTCACGGCATTCAGATTAGCAACTTCAAAAGAGTTTGAGTCACTGACACAGCTATTGTGTATTTTAACATGGATGACTTTTTTAGTCTGGACCGAAGAATCTGAACCACGTAACTTGGACTGATTTTCTTTTAACTGAATACTGACACTGTTTTATTCCCTACAAAACATTAAAACTCTTGTTACTAACTGAGTTCCTACTGCAGACACTCCTATTCTCTGTCCAGACATCTAAGGCGGTTGGTGGCTTAATGGATCTTTCTCCCATAGATACACACTGATATACTTGGAAACAATAGCTTGGAAACGACTCGCACTGACTGAAGTAAATTACATTTTTAATTTTTTTAATGTTGTTCTTGTTTCATTTTTTATTTTTTTATGTTGCATAGAATTCTACTTTTTATTTCATAAATCTCAAACGCGAAGTCGCCCTGGGATTTTCACATTACATAAATTAACTGTAGTGAAATGTATAAATTAGGCAAGCGGTTATGAGCATGCCAGAGTGCGTGCGTGAGGGAAGGGTAGGTTAATTTCTCGCTTACCTCCAATCCCTGAACAAACTATAGCATAGTCACATGTGAATGGCAACCATTGAGCGGGAACCGCATCAATATTAAGAGATTAAGGACATAACACATCGCCCTCCTTCTCCAAAATACCTTTCCTCAAGTAGCTAAGTTATAACAAAGCGCTACTATATCTTTTAATAATCATAAAGTAACCTAATTATAAATTACACTCTTAAACTGAAATGTAATCCAATAGATTTATCAGACCAATTCTGAAACTTACTTGATAAAACAAAGTTACTCTCTTAAGTCATGGCTTACAATTCCATTATTTCGTAATAAAGTGCTTATTTCTTTAAAGACCTGTAATCCCGAGCAATTACAAGTTCCTACCCTACCTGCTGATGGCGTTGTTCGGGCGCACTCTAGTGTCAATAATCCTGCTGTACTCCTGCGGAGGGAAGACGGGATGAGTTACAAGTGAAGGGAAACAAAATCCCGACTGCAGCCGGGATACATCCGAGTGCTTCACGTTAATCCAGTTTCGCCTTACGACCATAGACCCCAATCCCATTCTCTGGGGGGAGGGGGGGGGGTTTAAACCGAAGCTCCAATAACGGTTTGTTAGCTAATATACTTAGTGCACCGATGGATGAACCACGTTCCCTGCAACAATCAGCTAAATTCAGTGGCATTTAATTTTACGAAATATATTTGGGACGATTGTTGGCCAGTTTGTCTGTCAAACAAATCTAAATAATAAATTACATCCATAGACTGATGCTATGCAGTAATATGGTTGAACTAAATTTTAAACAAATTTTCATTAATTCATACAAAATTGTTATCTTAGAAGAAACTTTACAAATTGTGTTCTTAACTTGGCCAAATATGTACCACTAGTTTCGTAGATCGTATGGTTTATATGTCAGTCACAAATATATATCTACAATCTTAAAGGCTAAAATTCTACAATTTTCTCTCGTACCCAAGACACTCCACTACCCTATACTAAGTATGTGAATATAGACCCCGGAGTTCTCTAAAACTCTATTTTTAGTAATGTCCACGTCGATGACAACAATTGATCGGACGCTGTTTTGGTATTAAGACGGCTGAGAACAGAAACTATTTCATTAGGTTTTGGGGTTATGGGGTAAGCAGTCTTCAGCTGTTTGGCCGTGCTAAAGCTACTACAGTACTACACCCACTACAATCTGCCACTAGCGGTAAGCAGTAAAATGAAGCCTAATTGTAGGTTGCATCAATATACAAGGAGGAACGTAAGCTTATCTTAATATTAAAAATCTTCTCACAATCAGTTATGCAATTGTTTATCCTATGTTCATCATGAACAGAATATCTTTTAACTCTCCAAAAAGAGAGGGATTAGGTTAATATTTAAATTAAACAGTTGAGATCATGGCTGTGACTTTTTTGCATCCTTAAAATATTGACGTTACCTTCTATTTTTATTTTGGAAAACTTCTACTTTGTAAAAAAAATCCACATCTATTTCCCGTACCGACCATTAATCATAATTTTAACCTTTGAAATAAAACCTTCTAGTTCCTAGACATTGCACATCTTTTTCCGAAAATCATATCCTACAGTATGGGGTGCGGCTTTTCAAATCTCTCCCAATTGCATTGAAACTCAAAACAAGTTTTATCGTTTTTAAAAGACAACTCAAAAACGTATTGATAGACTGTGCCTTCTATATTGTAAATGATTTTATAAATTACACATGGTTATTTTACATTAAATAACTTAACTAGTTTCTTGTAAAATTTTGTAAGCTACGTGAATTTAGTTATTTATATGACTTGTGCCCACATACTTTGATTTTATCTTTATGGTAGTATAAAGATATTACCATAAAGATGTATGGTAACAATGTCAATACATTGTTACGTGTAGCCACCTACAATTATACCAATGCAATCTATAACTACGCTTCGTTTAACTAAGCTAACTGCCAGCGCCATATTGAAGCGCTTGTAACCGCATCCTAAACGAAAAGCAATCTGGGTAGCTATTCTGTCAAAAAAGTTTCTAGATATGTCAGCTACCTAACGAATAGGAATATTTTTATGAATAACTATAATATGTTTTGATATTATTCGTGGGAGAGTTGTGGCAGAATGGTATAAGGTATCAGAATATTGACCCTGAGTTAGTGATTACACAGGTTCGAATACTGGCCTTATACTGGTTCTTTCCATTACTGTTAATGAATACACATTCCCTGCACATATCAGTCGTATATGGGGAATGGGTAGAAAATAGCTAAAACAAGATCGGCCTCTCCTTAAAAAAAAAAAAAAAAGACATCCTTCATTTACCTGTTAAAGACATCTACATCTATGCTTGTGGCCTTTTGTTGTGATAACCACGTTGCAAAACTTAAAATGTTCAACCGACTAGAGAGTAAGATATTGAAAATGAAATTGCAGCACAACACTACAAATTTACTGATAAATTAACATGAAGTAGTAACTGAGGTAGTTTCCTTTTATTATATTTAAATAAATTAAAGTAAATTCCTTTTGGATTGTTGGACAGAGTTCTGAAAATACGTACTTTTCTTATTTCTTATATATTTAGCTAACAGGCTCAACTGGAAACAAAGAAAGAGTCCCTCTGAAAGCAAGACAGTGGCAGAAGTAAGTAAAGTTGCCCACCTTGGAACGCCAAATCGAGTTAGGCCAATCTGCCGACAAGTGCTGAGCGCACACCAGAAGTATTCAGCATGAAAGTTCTTTTATTTCTGGAACTTATTCGCTGAGCGTAACGTTTGTTTACCATTCGTTATACGAATTTTAGAAAGTTGTCATTGTCTACAAATGCGCATTTTAATACACAGGGAGTTACTAAAAGGTTGGGCTGGCTCTGCATTTTCAGATTTTATGTGTGACTCTAAGCTAAAAATTAAGAATATTTTTTCTATGTACGCTTTGTTTAGCAGCAAGACGCCATTTTGTTTTTTTTATAAAACAATTTATATCTTTGTTGTTATCTTTAATATTGTTACAAAACTCAGTAAACGGTTTCATTTTAAAAGGTAGTACTTAATAAAAAATATTTAAAGTTATATTTATCATTTTAAAATGGCGGTCATTTTATTTTTATTTTAACAAATATACTAAAAAAAACGCCGGTTTCATAAATAGTTGTGTAAGACTCAACAAGCGTTTTAAACAACGTTCCCTTTCCAATTTGTAAAAATCGCTTATCACTTATTGTTAAGTAACCTTAAATCTCATATTGTTCAAATACTGGCAATTAGCAGCCATTTAGTTTGCATTTGAACTAAGATTAATTTATAAAATAGTTATTTCTTAAGTGATTTTTGCAAATAAGTTATCATTACGTAAAAGGGAAAGTTGTTTAAAAACTCTTATTTTTGTGTCTTACACAATTGTTATAAAACCAGTTGTGTTTTTTTAATATTTATAAAACAAAATAATAATAAAATGGCCATTGACTTGAAACCAATAATGGTAATTAAAAAAAACTGTTTTATTAAATACTACCTTCTAACATGAATCGTAAAGATAACAGCAACGATATTAATTGTTTATGAAAAAAATAAAATGGCGTCTAGCTGCTAAATAAAGCGGATATTTAAAAAAATTATTCTTCATTTTTAGCATAGCATCAATTACATATAGAGTCTGAAATGCATAGCCAGCCCAACCTTTTAGTAACACCCATGTAGTTTACGCAAGGAATGGTAGTTATTCCACCTTCTTGCGATGTCTCTGATCGAAAGATGAAATCTGTGGGACATTTACAGTCATGAGAAATATACAATCTAATGGTTAATAATTAAATCTCGAATCAGTTTGACATTTAGTTCACCGCCACAGATTTCATTATCGTGATTCAATAAAATAATATAAAATCAAGAAGAGTATTTTTTGACGATTCAACAAATTTTATATACGAACAAAACTTCATTCGTTAAAAGAAAACATCACATATACGAAATATATGCTTTAATTCTTACAAAGAGGATATTGGAAAATCTCAGAATAAATTACCAATTACGATTTTAGAGCTTTACAAAGTCAATCAGTTGTATCTAGAACTTAGGAACTAATCATAATTTAGCATTTATAAACTGATCATAAACGACTTACCTAAAAAAATACAGTCATACGCAGCAGAGTGAAAAAGTCTTAATTTGGTTAAATTTAAAATTCAGTAATATTTAGATGTTTACTAAACTAAAAACCATACAATAAAAAACATAATTTCTTTAGTTAATTTGTTTTAACAGAATCATATGGAAACAAAAAGTTTATATTTTTTATTTTGAACGTATATATTTGTTTTACAGCGAATCTTTGATAAAAAAAAGCAAAAATTGAATATCATGTTTAAATAATGCTGTAATATTTCTTAGAGGCTCTTTAACCTAACAGGCTACAATTACGTTGTAAATTATCATATGTTGATTGTAATTTAATTTTAACGTATACAAAAAGTAATAAAAGCATAGAAATAAGTATAAAACTGGTTTTGTAGGTTGACTCAAAGACCGCATTAAAAATAACCACCTCCTCAACACCCACCAAAAAAGATACGTAATACTTATTTTTATATATTCATTAACCAACTACCAAGTTCTACTTTTTACAAAAGCTTGTTACGTAACTTTAATAAAATATCAGTATTTCATTAACAATACAATTATATTATAAGCACTTAGTTTAGAGTCCGTCAGTTAATAAGAAGTGGGATGTAATTACACGAACTTTAGTCAATAATGTATCATAATAATTATTTAAATACAACTAAACAAAAGAAAACTGTCTTTATTTATTGTGCCGTTGAACAATAATGAGACAGTAAATAAATATTTTGTTTGTGTTCCACTAAACAAAATAGCCAGTTACACTTTTATCACTCCCTAAACACGATTTAAATACCCAAAGGGTCTTCGCTCTCGACCTAAATACCCAAAGGGTCTTCGCTATCGTCCAAAATACCCAAAGGGTCTTCACTATCGACCAAAATACCCAAAGGGTCTTCGCTCTCGACCTAAATACCCAAATGGTCATCGCTATCGACCTAAATACCCAAAGGGTCTTCCCTATTGACCTAAATACCTAAAGGGTCTTCGCTATCGACCTAAATACCCAAAGGGTCTTCGCTCTCGACCTAAATACCCAAAGGGTCTTCACTATTGACCTAAATACCCAAAGGATCTTCGCTATCGACTTAAACACCCAAAGGGTTTTAACTATCGACGTAAACACCGAAAGAGTCTTCGCTATCGACCTAAATACCCAAAGGGTCTTCGCTATCGACCTAAATACAAAAATGGTCTTCGCTATCGACCTAAATACCCAAAGGGTCTTCGCTATCGACCTAAATACAAAAACTGTCTTCGCTCTCGACCTAAATACCCAAAGGGTCTTCGCTATCGACCAAAATACCCAAAGGGTCTTCGCTATTGACCTAAATACCCAAAGGGTCTTCGCTATTGACCTAAATACCCAAAGGGTCTTCGCTATCGACCAAAATACCTAAAGGGTCTTCGCTGTCAACCTAAATACCTACAGGGTCTTCGCTATCGACCTAAATACCTAAAGGGTCTTCGCTATCGACCAAAATACCTAAAGGGTCTTCGCTGTCGACCTAAATACCTAAAGGGTCTTCGCTATTGACCTAACTACCCAAAGGGTCTTCGCTATCGACCTAAATACCTAAAGGGTCTTCGCTATCGACCAAAATACCTAAAGGGTCTTCGCTATTGACCTAAATACCCAAAGGGTCTTCGCTATCGACCTAAATACCCAAAGGGTCTTCGCTATCGACCTAAATACCTAAAGGGTCTTCGCTATTGACCTGAATACCCAAAGGATCTTCGCTATCGACCAAAATACCCAAAGGGTCTTCGCTATCGACCTAACTACCCAAAGGGTCTTCGCTATCGACCTAATCCAAAATGTCTTCGCTCTCGACCTAAATACCCAAAGGGTCTTCGCTCTCGACCTAAATACCCAAAGGGTCTTCGCTTTCGACCTAAATACCTAAAGGGTCTTCGCTATCGACCTAAATACCTAAAGGGTCTTCGCTATCGACCTACATACCCAAAGGGTTTTCCCTATCGACCTAAATACCTAAAGGATCTTCGCTATCGACTTAAACACCCAAAGGGTCTTAACTATCGACGTAAACACCCAAAGAGTCTTCGCTATCGACCTAAATACCCAAAAGGTCTTCGCTATCGACCTAAATACACAAACAGTCTTCGCTATCGACCTAAATACCCATAGGGTCTTCGATATCTTCTTTACAGTACTTTTTAGCATATACCTTCAATACACCCGTTTTTTGGACAATATTCTGGAAAAAATAATTTGCGTTGAAAATATAACCATTATTCTCTTAAATTATAACGTAGAAAAACGAAAATTGGTGTTTTGTACAAGGCTATACAAAAAAACAAACTTACAATGATTAAAAAATATGCATATTTTCATCAATATTTATGTTCTCATCCTTTATTTAAATCAATACTGTATTGATTTAATCAATTAAGAACTGTAATTACTGAATCAATCAGGATACTGGATCTACTGGCTTCCAGTGTCAGCTACCAAAATAAAAGGAGAAGAAAAAAAATTGAAAATCAGATTGAAAATTTAAAATGTAAATAAAGTAAAATCCAAAGTACTTTTGGATTAGTGTTGAAATATTGATAAGATCTTTATGAACTCTTTGAAGTACGTCTTTGCGTTCTATATACGGAAGAGCTATGCTGCACAGCACAGTAGAGGGACTGTGAGTAACGAGTTACACGTGTTACTGTCACAGTTCAATGAGTGTAGTCACTGTTACTAATTATCATCGCCAACAGTTTCTTAGAAAAGGCAATATTTTTAATACCACAGCTGAGGCAACTGAGAGCTCTACAGTTTAGCTTGGAATCCGATGACGGTCATAGGCAGGGATGGTAAATAAATATTTTTAACATATCGATATATCGCTAACCAAATATCGATCTAAAGATAGTATCAAAAGAAAAATATCCATATATCTGTAATGGATACATCGAATTGTAAATTATTTATCTGTTTGAAACTATGCACTAACTCTTATGTCATGACCAAAGATACTCTCTTGTCTAGATGTCACTATTTAGAATAGTCTACTGATTGTAAAAAAGAATAAATTTATCTACACAAAACAAGTGTTGATCTATTGGGTTGAATGAACAAAAATTCAAAATAAGAATAATTATACCTTCATTATTATGTTACTTTATTCTTTTAATTATAAAAGAATAAAATAATAATGGTTTGTAAGGCGACTGGCTAGGCTTTTTATAGTCAGCGTTGCCAACTCACACAACTTCATTTACCAATTACACCCTCTAGATTACAATAAACTACATTTAAGTGCGTTAACCTCACGTAAAAAAAAACCTTATTAAAGTTACTTTATTATATCAATGTATGTTTTGTACGCATAAGAGTAAATTGAAAATGTTTTTAGAATAGTGATGATTTTGAGTAGAGAGAGAATAATGTCAATATTTAGTGATATGATATATCGGACTAAAATATCGATATGGTCGATATTATCGAAAGAAAATATCGATACTAATATATAGATATATTGAAATGTATTTATCGATATGTCCGACTTATCGATATGGCAACGATCCCTAGTCATAGGGTCTGGAACCAGAAACTTGTTTCGTCCGTTAAAAATATTCCTAGTTAACGCCCAGTTGGTTAATGGTGAAAATTCGTCTGAAGTGAACTAAGACGATATTCGAGGAGGTTTTCTAGAAATAAGTCATCCTGCTCACTGTGGGATATCGTACTAACTGGGGAAATTGTTTACTTCTAGGTATTGTTCTCGTACTGGCCAGATATTCATTTATTTAAATTATAGCAGTTTTTATAACAACAATTTAGAAATTCTGATCTGGCATTTACCGTAATTGATGATTAATCAGTAATTGACATAGAATAAAATGATTTTAACTAAAGGATATTATTATTCATTTCTATATCAACAATCGTTTATTGTAGAGATATGGGCGAATATGAGGGGTGAATAAGCGTGACGAGTGCAGATGAATGAGTGTAGTCATTGTTACTACTGAGTTCGATTTTGCTCAGAAAGGACTATTTATTAATAGCCCAATAGCCAGGGTAATTATGGGACCAACAGCTTTACGTGTAATCTGAACCACGTAATATTGGTCTTATTTTCAGATAACTAACAAGTCTGACACTTTGTAAGTTACAAGCTTACATTAATGCAAAGAAGTTTACTTGTACACCTGTACAGTCCTCTAAAGGTGTGTCTCTTTACCTGGACAGGTCCTTGCACATGACAAGGACATTCCCGGATTGGGATGCGAGATTTATCTGGAACAGACGAGCAGATGGTGGTCCACTCCCGAGTAGGAGATATATTACGTCGAGAGGAAAGTCACTTCCTCGGTTAGGACTTGGGCGAAGGTTGAGCAGGACGACATCTCCTGGATTACCTTAATGGATCTGCTCTCATCCGAACTAGATCAAGAACTTACATAATGTTGTCTTATTTTTTTAAGATATTCCAATCTTCTTTTTTCCTTACTCTGATCATTAGCCAAATACTATTTGTCTGTACGAGAAACTTATTAAGATAGAGTAAGGGGGAGAACCAATTCAGTTAAAGGTGAATATTACACAAAAAGTTCGATTTAAAGGACATAATTCGAACGCGCTATCTCTAACGCTAACGCTAACTCTGGCTCAAAGTCCTGAAACCTTACACCGCTCGGTTACCTACTCCTCCACTATCAACAATGTACAAAAGGTGACATTTACTTTTTGAACTTAAACGTTCAAAAAGTGCTATAAAATACTTCGGCCACCACAAATGTTTGATCTATTATTATATTTAATGAGACTAACAAAATAAAACATTTTCATAGGAACACGTCATATTTTAATAAAAAAAATACAATATTTCGAAGATGAACTGAAATTCTATACTTTAAATATTTTATAACTAAAATATCGTCTAAAATACATCTTGTTCAGAGTTTCAACAATTTCAATTCTTTCAATTTAACAAAGTCGCCTCGTTTGACGCTTAGAAGCATCGGACCACCTAATATAATCTTAATTATTATTTTAGTTATATAAAACCAAATGTCTTAACAATCAACTGCAATTCATATTGCAAACCTCGGCATGGGTGCGAGGGCAAAGCACCCAAAATAACGAAACAAGTTTATGTCAATAAAGTACGATTTTTACATGGCCAACTCACTATATTTTGTCTAAAATAACAAACACTATATCACTACTATCACATAACCGTACTAACTCCAAAAACACAACACATTCTCACAACGAATATTAAAGAAACATTTGATTGTGAGCCCTGCAAATTGTTGATTTTTGTTAGGTGTACAATTTATGGAATTTAATTTAATGCAGTTAATTAAAAACAGCTTATAAACTGTAACCCACCCTCGCACATTTATACGTGCGAATAACAGAAAAAAGAGACGGCGATCCAAGAAACGAGCCGAAATGTGACACGGTGCAGAACACGCTAAGTTAAGTTACCCAGTAAAATTAATTGTAATAATAAAATAATAGAAAACATTGAATGACATATGTGATCATCATAGTAATATCACAGTCTAAAATGTCGTTTTAGGTGTTGTCTACATACAATATTTTCAATATCAATTTACTAATGTTTTGTCAACTAATAAAAGTCACTCACTCTCACATTCTAAAGAAATTCTATTAATCGATACAAAGTTTCAAGAATTAATACATAGTATATTTTCAATCCAGATAAATTATTCTAGGTATATTTATACGTTAATTTTTAAATTTGCATACAATAAAACCTTTGGTAGCGGGAACTTCAGTAGTTACAGACCAACTTCATCAGTGAAAAGTGCTCAGTTCGATACTAATTAGTGTCAATCAATTACGAAAAGAGCAGCTGATAACCACCAGCTATTCACAGCACTGATTTTACACAGTATGGTTAATCATCTGTTGCTAAATTGTGTGTCTATAATCATCAGCTGTTTTGAGGTTCATTGTGGAGCGCTAGTGTTGACCCACACAAATTATGTAAAGTGTTATAAACCAGCTGGAGTGTCAGACTTAACCAACTTACTGGAACAAATACTCCTATTAAATAAGATAAGATTTCTATGTGGAAATAATATAGTCAAGAATAAAAAATACTAATCCATATCAAAACAATTGGTATCTTAATAATAGAATAATACATATTATTAAGGGTCATTATTTCTACATTAAATACGTTTTACAAAGTAAATATTGTACAAAACATATGATATATATGAGATGCAGTAGATGAAGCGTGTAGGGTAGTTTGTATGCAGTTCCTACAATTCACCAGTCGTGTGTCAATTGTAGTATTGTTGGTTTAAAGTTTTTTTACAGTATAAAAACTTACTCCATAATTTGATGGTTTTTCAATATTGGTGTGACACTACAGATTTTGTGCACAACATTTCTTAAATGTATTATAGCATTAAATATGTAAAGTTATATATTTACAAATAGTTTTTTAATTAGCATAGTAAGTGTTGGTATATATACAGTACAAGTCTAAGTCACAGAACACAAAGTTAATACAATATAAGCACAAAATGCACAAATATAATATATATTTAATATTGATATGATAAAAAGTTTGATTTAATGACCAATTATCTTTAATTGTGATACCTAAGATACATAGTTTCCAACCTGAGAGGAGAGTGCTTCCCCTCACACCATTATTGTTCAAGTTATACAGGGTTCTTGTCGTGGAGTGACCGGGGGTCAAGTTGGGAATTGTTCTACCAAATTGAACTTCTGTGAACTAACTTGACTCCGAGTGAGTTCAGCACCTGTCAACCTCAGAACTAAGTTACCTCTGATTGTCGCTATGGAGTTAACTTGTCTCTCTGGGGAGTACTTAGTCATTCAGGAGTACCAATTGGGCAACACTTGAACTTGTGTGAACTAACTTGACTCCGAGTGAGTTCAGCACCTGTCAACCTCAGAACTAAGTTAACTCTGATTGTCGCTATGGTGTTAACTTGTCTCTCTGGGGAGTACTTAGTCATTCAGAAGTACCTATTGGGCAACACTTCAACTTGTGTGAACTAACTTGACTCCGAGTGAGTTCAGCACCTGTCGACCTCTAAACTAAGTTACCAATGTATGTTGCTATGGAATTAACTTGTTTCTCTGGGGAGTACGTAGTATTCTGGAGAACCTAATTTGCAACATTTGAACTTCGTTGAACTAACTTGACTCCGAGTGAGTTCAGCACCTGTCAACCTCAGAACTAAGTTACCTCTGATTGTCGCTATGGAGTTAACTTGTCTCTCTGGGGAGTACTTAGTCATTCATAAGTACCAAATGGGCAACACTTGAACTTCTGTAAACTAACTTGACTCCGAGTGAGTTCAGCACCTGTCGACCTCTGAACTAAGTTACCTATATGGTACAACAAGTTGTTGCTATGGTATTAACTTGTCTCTATGGAGAGTACTTAGTCATTCAGAAGTACTAAATGAGCAACATTTGAACTTCATTGAACTAACTTGACTCCGCGATAGTTCAGTACATGTCAATCTCAGGACTAAGTTACCTATAACTGTCGCTATGGAGTTAACTTGTTTCTTTGGGGAGTACGTAGTCATTCTGTAGAACCTAATTTGCAACATTTGAACTTCCTTGAACTAACCTGACTCCGAGTGAGTTCATCACTTGTCGACCTCAGAACTAAGTTACCTCTGATTGTCGCTATGGAGTTAACTTGTCTCTTTGGGGAGTACTTATTCATTCAGGAGTACGTAATGGGCAACACTTGAACTTCTGTGAACTACCTTGACTCCGAGTAAGTTCAGCACCTGTCAACCTCAGAACTAAGTTACCTATGTATGTTGCTATGGAGTTAACTTGTCTCTCTAGGGAGAACTTAGTCATTCAGAAGTACCAAATGGGCAACACTTGAACTTCTGTAAACTAACTTGACTCCAAGTGAGTTCAGCACCTGTCGACCTCTGAACTAAGTTACCTATGTATGTTGCTATGGAGTTAACTTTTTCTCTGGGGAGTACTTAGTCATTCAGAAGTACCAAATGGGCAACACTTAAACTTCTGTGAACTAACTTGACTCCGAGTGAGTTCAGCACCTGTCAACCTCAGAACTAAGTTACCTCTGATTGTCACTATGGAGTTAACTTGTTTCTCTGGTGAGTACGTAGTCATTCAGGAGTACCTATTGTGCAACACTTGAACTTTTGTGAACTAACTTGACTCCGAGTGAGTTCAGCACCTGTCAACCTCAAAACTAAGTTACCTCTGATTGTCGCTATGGAGTTAACTTGTCTCTCAGGGGAGTACGTAGTATTCTGCAGAACCTAATTTGCAACATTTGAACTTCCTTGAACTAACTTGACTCTGAGTGAGTTCAGCACCTGTCAACCTCAGAACAAAGTTACCTCTGATTGTCGCTTTGGAGTTAACTTGTCTCTCTGGGGAGTACTTAGTCATTCAGAAGTACCAAATGGGCAACACTTGAACTTGTGTGAACTAACTTGACTCCGAGTGAGTTCAGCACCTGTCAACCTCAGAACTAAGTTACCTCTGATTGTCGTTTTGGAGTTAACTTGTCTCTCTAGGGAGTAGTTAGTCATTCAGGAGTACCTATTGGGCAACACTTGAACTTGTGTGAACTAACTTGACTCCGAGTGAGTTCAGCACCTGTCAACCTCAGAACTAAGTTACCTCTGATTGTCGCTATGGAGTTAACTTGTCTCTCTGGGGAGTACTTAGTCATTCAGGAGTACCTATTGGGCAACACTTGAACTTGTGTGAACTAACTTGACTCCGAGTAAGTTCAGCACCTGTCAACCTCAGAACTTAGTTACCTATGTATGTTGCTATGGAGTTAACTTGTCTCTCTAGGGAGAACTTAGTCATTCAGAAGTACCAAATGGGCAACACTTAAACTTCTGTGAACTAACTTGACTCCGAGTGAGTTCAGCACCTGTCAACCTCAAAACTAAGTTACCTCTGATTGTCACTATGGAGTTAACTTGTTTCTCTGGTGAGTACGTAGTCATTCAGGAGTACCTATTGTGCAACACTTGAACTTTTGTGAACTAACTTGACTCCGAGTGAGTTCAGCACCTGTCAACCTCAAAACTAAGTTACCTCTGATTGTCGCTATAGAGTTAACTTGTCTCTCTGGGGAGTACGTAGTCATTCTGGAGAACCTAATTTGCAACATTTGAACTTCCTTGAACTAACTTGACTCCGAGTGAGTTCAGCACCTGTCGACCTCTGAACTAAGTTACCTCTGATTGTCGCTATGGAGTTAACTTGTCTCTCTGGGGAGTACGTAGTCATTCTGGAGAACCTAATTTGCAACATTCGAACTTCCTTGAACTAACTTGACTCCGAGTGCGTTCAGCACCTGTCGACCTCTGTACTAAGTTACCTCTGATTGTCGCTATGGAGTTAACTTGTCTCTCTGGGGAGTACTTAGTCATTCAGGAGTACCTATTGGGCAACACTTGAACTTGTGTGAACTAACTTGACTCCGAGTGAGTTCAGCACCTGTCGACCTCTGAACTAAGTTACCTATGCATGTTGCTATGGAGTTAACTTGTCTCTCTGGGGAGTACGTAGTCTTTCTGGAGAACCTAATTTGCAACATTTGAACTTCCTTGAACTAACTTGACTCCGAGTGAGTTCAGCACCTGTCGACCTCTGAACTAAGTTACCTCTGATTGTCGCTATGGAGTTAACTTGTCTCTCTGGGGAGTACTTAGTCATTCAGGAGTACCAATTGGGCAACACTTGAACTTGTGTGAACTAACTTGACTCCGAGTGAGTTCAGCACCTGTCAACCTCAGAACTAAGTTAACTCTGATTGTCGCTATGGTGTTAACTTGTTTCGCTGGGGAGTACTTAGTCATTCAGAAGTACCTATTGGGCAACACTTGAACTTGTGTGAACTAACTTGACTCCGAGTGAGTTCAGCACCTGTCGACCTCTAAACTAAGTTACCTATGTATGTTGCTATGGAGTTAACTTGTCTCTCTAGGGAGTACTTAGTCATTCAGGAGTACCTATTGGGCAACACTTGAACTTGTGTGAACTAACTTGACTCCGAGTGAGTTCAGCACCTGTCAACCTCAGAACTAAGTTACCTCTGATTGTCGCTATGGAGTTAACTTGTTTCTCTGGGGAGTACGTAGTCATTCAGGAGTACCTATTGGGCAACACTTGAACTTGTGTGAACTAACTTGTCTCCGAGTGAGTTCAGCACCTGTCCACCTCAGAACTAAGTTACCTCTGATTGTCGCTATGGAGTTAACTTGTCTCTCTGGAGAGTACGTAGTCATTCTGGAGAACCTAATTTGCAACATTTGAACTTCCTTGAACTAACTTGACTCCGAGTGAGTTCAGCACCTGTCGACCTCTGAACTAAGTTACCTCTGATTGTCGCTATGGAGTTAACTTGTCTCTCTGGGGAGTACTTAGTCATTCAGGAGTACCTATTGGGAAACACTTGAACTTGTGTGAACTAACTTGACTTCGAGTGAGTTCAGCACCTGTCGACCTCTGAACTAAGTTACCTATGTATGTTGCTATGGAGTTAACTTGTTTCTCTGGGGAGTACGTAGTCATTCTGGAGAACCTAATTTGCAACATTTGAACTTCCTTGAACTAACTTGACTCCGAGTGAGTTCAGCACCTGTCGACCTCTGAACTAAGTTACCTATGCATATCACTATGGAGTTAACTTGTCTCTCTGGAGAGTACTTAGTCATTCAGAAGTACCAAATGGGCAACACTTGAACTTCTGTAAACTAACTTGACTCCGAGTGAGTTCAGCACCTATCAACTTCAGAACTAAGTTACCTCTGATTGTCGCTATGGAGTTAACTTGTCTCTCTGGGGAGTACTTGGTCATTCAGAAGTACCAAATGGGCAACACTTGAACTTCTGTAAACTACCTCGTAACTTGACTCCAAGTGAGTTCAGCACCTGTCGACCTCTGAATTAAGTTACCTATGCATGTTGCTATGGAGTTAACTTGTTTCGCTGGGGAGTACGTAGTCATTCTGGAGTACCTAATTTGCAACGTTTGAACTTTCTTGAACTAACTTGACTAAGTGAGAGTTCAGCACCTGTCGACCCCAGTAGTCACTTAGAAGTACCTATTGGGCAACACTTGAACTTATGTGAAATAACTTGACTCGGCGAGAGTTCTATATGTGTCAACCTCTGAACTAAATAACCTTTGACTGTTGCTATAGAGTTAACTTGCCTCTCTGGGGAGTACTTAGTCAGGCCAGGTGCCTAATGGGCAAGACTTGAACTTCTGTAAACTAACTTAACTACGAGTGAGTTCAGCACATGTTGGCGTTAAAACTAAGTTACATCTTACTGCCACAATGGAATTAATATTTATGCTTAGAAAATAAGTTACTGATTCAATTTGGGGTTAAACTTGAATGTTGTGGAGATTTTGTTTTATCAATCAACTTTTCGCATATTAGTTTGTACTTAAATTTTATATTGTAATAATCTTACAAAACTAACTCATATATGACTAAATACTACAGTAAGTTTGTTACTTTTTATGTTCCGCACTTTTTTCGCAAGGGATCTTCATACATTACTATGTAATGAACCCGTAAACAGAACCTGTTCATTGGAAGTTCCTGATAATGTTGTCCAATTACATCTTATATTTAATTTTTTTGATATGGCTGAGCATATAAAGTAAGTTGCTTGTCTCTATGTAGAACGGTGTCCTTATCATGTCTGTAGTTTGTGGACTGTCCGCTTTGCAGCGCGTCAAGCGTTTGTGGGCTTAGCGTGGTAGTAAGACCGTGCCATTTCACAGTCCAGTCCAAAGAGGCCCTAAACGGGTGTATGAATGGTGCTCTGTCCCTGTCACTCCCATAAATTTTGACAGGGCAGCAAAGGGAGCTATAGATAGTGCCAACTACAAGACAACAACGTGCAAAGTATACCCTATACCAAGAGCGACGTGACTATATTTTTGATTAGCTGGGTATGTACAGTTAAGATTGAAAACTGTCTGATTTCGTTACGATTCAAATGTTTATTTAGCCTACTTGGGAGGGGTGGTTGAAACTTGGGTATGAAATGAAAGTACAATACTGCGTACTATGTAAAGTTCTAAATTCATTTTTTTCAGATAGAAATTATAAATATAATTAGAAAACTCAAAACAATAATCAATATTTAAAATTAAAATTTCAGTTGGCCAAAAGAAAGGCAGGGCCAATTTAAGGGCTGTACACGAAGTAGATTAACGGTGGTCACCCCAAACATACATACGTCACTGCCTTTATAAATGGACCGGCCACCTCTCCTGACAGGCTTTATTAACTATCCTGCTGCCACTTAGGTGTTATGCAACACTTCACTCACTCACCCAGTCGTTTTTAATGTTGACTTAGTAATTTACGATTTTATCCAGTCTGAGTGCAACAATATGTAAAACACGCACTGGTGTAGTAATTACAATTAAGTACTTGACAAATTATTGTTTGCGTTCCATTAAATGTTTTTTGTTTTTGTTAATAAGAGTATTATTATATTTCTATGATATATTTAAAAATTTCAATTTAAGAATTTATGTTCACTATTTTATTTCATGATATTTTTATAAGTACTAAGGGACACCCCTGCACGCTTTGCGTGCCAACCACCTCACTTGCTGTGTTCGTGACACTTCGACCTTTGGCCTCGGCATGTATGTTTACTTCAATTATTAGTAATTAATCTGTATTAAATAAAATCATGTAATTTAAATCCTTTTACAATAGCCCACTCACTGCAATTGATTTGCACTCTATTTATAGTATAACAATTAAAAACAAACAATGTTATTTACAAAGCCTATTTCAAATGTTTTCATTTTATTTAACGGTTGAAGACAACATATATTCAGACAGACATGTATTTGTTCTTTTATAATTAACTTGATATTTTACTGCTCTCTATATTTATTATATCCGATATAATAACCCTATTGTTTTAATATATAGGATGTATAGAATTAACTTTCATTTAAGAAACGTACACTCGTATATTTAGTTACGAAGATGGGATTCTATGTAATAAGTAATTCACTATTACTAGATACATTTAACTAGTAATTAGATTTGAGTATATATTTATTTTTTAAAAATTAACTAAAAGGAAATTACTTAAAAATCGTTTACTGTTACAAATGTATTAGACACCAAATATAAGAGATTTAAAAATACCTTTCATAGTTTACACTTTTCATAGACTTTGGAAACATATCATACGATTAAATGGAATCAAACTGGCTATAGCAACTCGGTGGATAAGGTTTCGGACTGTGGATTTCAAGGTCCAGAGTTCTTACCCCCAACTGAGCTAACAGTCGGTACTTCACTCGTTGAATAAAGTTCACACACAAGCCTGCAATCCCATGTGAACTGGCGAGTTAAAAAAACCTGCCGTATAAAAGTCCGTGTTTAATACCTCCATAAAAATTCAAAGTATACATGAACAGGGCATGCTTTCTGGATTTTACTGCAAATTGGATCGGCCGTTGCTGGTGTTCATTATGCACGTTCATGCACGACCTTGGCCCAAACACGTTTCACGCTTCATACTCACAGTCTTAACACGGCTTATCGCTATGCTGGAGAGTGTAGGCCTACTGTTACATTGTTGAACACTCATTCCACAACAGATGAGTTATTACTAATAAACGTTCTAAGTTCGGCCAGAAGTATGATTTAATAGTTTTATTTCAAAGATAATATTGATAGTGTTTCTAGTTGTTTATAGGTAAATCGTACACTCAGGGTTCATTAAATTTAGGAACAGTCCCCATCTACAGGGGATAAATAACTACCCTGCGTGTGAAAGGGTCTCTAACACATAGACATTCCCACCGCTGTGTATTCTACGCCAAAATAAGTACATTTATTGTTTTGAATATTTTTTCCACACCATAGAATACAAGCTGAAAATAACAAATGAAAGAAAATATTATAAATTGAAAATAAAAAAAGTGTAATTATAGCAATAATGGCTTTAGTGTAGAAAAGGCTTTATACTAAAGGCTAACTCTTGTAGATAATCCTTCTATCAAAAGAAGCATATATAATATATCCTAATATTTATAAACTTAAAAAAATAAATAAATACAATTGACTGGATTATATAAGGTAACAGTAAATGTAATGCTTAATTTTTATCTTTATATTTTTTTAAGAGGAAGCAGATCTCCTTCTTAGCCTTTCTCTGATAATTTCTCAGGATGTTATTTCATATTCCAAGCCTTTTAATATTGAACTGTCTCTTAGCATAGAATACTGATCTTCGTGGCGAACTTATACAAACAGAATAACGATGAGAACCAATACAGTACAAAGTGAACATAACTGATAAGTGCTTCCTTCCAGTCTAAGTGAATTCAAACAGCTGTATAGAAAAAGAACCTGGGTGAAATGAATTGGTTGCCAACTTTAGAGTTTATCCATGGGACTGTGAGTGAATTAGGGTGGATTGGTTAAGGCCACTGGTGAGTATGCCTTACACAAACTATCAAGAGCCTTGGAATTGATTAAACCTAGTCCTAATAATACTAGGTAGTCGTCAATAAACGATGAGTGTTAAGAGAGGGAGCTTCGGACTTCATGAGCGTTAGATATAAGGGATGTAGGTAGTCGTCAGTAAACCATGGGTGTTAAGAGAGTGATCTTGTGTCTTCAAGAGCCTTAGATATGAGGAATGCAGGTAGTCGTCAATAAACATTGGGCGTTAAGAGAGTGATCTTGTATCTTCAAGAGCCTTAGATATAAGGAATATAGGTAGTCGTCAATAAACCATGGGTGTTAAGAGAGAGATCTTGTGTCTTCACTTAAGGATGTAAGGAATGTAGGTAATCGTCAAGAGAGAGTGGATGAGGCGTTAAGAACCCCGTATATTATGGGGGAAGAAGTCCGCCGTTAGGAATCATGAGAGTTGAGAATGAATGTAGCGTGATTAATACAAGTATTTTTATTAAATTGATCATTAATTATAATCATTCCTGACTATATCAACCTCTTTAGACCTATTTTCTCAAATAACCAACCACTCGGTATGCTAGATTAGAGATATTGATTTAAAATTTGAGAGTTAGTGATTCACTGCCGTAAAAGTGAAAACTAAGACAAGTGAATTAGTCAAATCAAGACGAAGCACGTTCTCCACGATGGGATAAATCTAACAATTATCGTCCAGTTTCAGTTGTGCCTATACATGCAACAAATTGAGCACCTTTGCAAATTAATTTGGTTGAACGTGCACCGATATACAATGAATGAAAATTTCTGATCTTATCATTTAGGGATTGAATTTATAATTTATTCTGTTAATCTACAAAACAATAAAAAAAATATTACTTAAACATATTTATCTGTGTGAAATACGATTTTGGTCCTATAATGTTGAATTGGTTAGTGACTGATTTAACGTTACTAATGTTTTTCCAATGTTAACAAAACCATAATCTTATAATTTCGATAGAGATTTATGTATTTGAATAGTAGTATTTTACAGTTTGATAAAATATTAGGCTGTTGAATTGGGACTCGTAAAGGAATCTTAGAACTTATCGCATCTTGTCTGAGGAAGGTAACAGTGGTCCACCATAATATCTGTAAATGTTGTAATTATATTGTAATAGTTTTTGTGACATTTATTTGTATTTTTAAATGATTTCAACCCCCCCCCCCCACACGGAGATGATGTTATGCATTTCCATTACTGTACTGTACAAAGGCTTAAGTATGCACTTCCATTACTGCATTTACTAACGTTCTTTGACTTAAGATCCACTATTTACATCTGACATATGAATTCGCACCTTTAAAAACTTAATGAATCAATGAAAACTTACATAAATAGCAACAACAACAACAATTTTAAAAAAAATAAGTAAGTCAGGTACTTAAAGCCTAGATCCATAATCCAATGGATCATTCAAAACAATACCAAAACAAAGGTTAAACAAAATCAACTGATAACTCTCTCTCTCTCTCTCTCTCTCTCTCTCTCTCTCTCTCTCTCTCTCTCTCTCTCTCTCTCTCTCTCTCTCTCTCTCTCTCTCTCTCTCTCTCTCTCTCTCTCTCTCTCTCTCTCTCTCTCTCTCTCTCTCTCTCTCTCTCTCTCTCTCTCTCTCTCTCTCTCTCTCTCTCTCTCTCTCTCTCTCTCTCTCTCTCTCTCTCTCTCATCTCTCTCTCTCTCTCTCTCTCTCTCTCTCTCTCTCTCTCTCTCCTCTCTCTCTCTCTCTCTCTCTCTCTCTCTCTCTCTCTCTCTCTCTCTCTCTCTCTCTCTCTCTCTCTCTCTCTCTCTCTCTCTCTCTCTCTCTCTCTCTCTCTCTCTCTCTCTCTCTCTCTCTCTCTCTCTCTCTCTCTCTCTCTCTCTCTCTCTCTCTCTCTCTCTCTCTCTCTCTCTCTCTCTCTCTCTCTCTCTCTCTCTCTCTCTCTCTCTCTCTCTCTCTCTCTCTCTCTCTCTCTCTCTCTCTCTCTCTCTCTCTCTCTCTCTCTCTCTCTCTCTCTCTCTCTCTCTCTCTCTCTCTCTCTCTCTCTCTCTCTCTCTCTCTCTCTCTCTCTCTCTCTCTCTCTCTCTCTCTCTCTCTCTCTCTCTCTCTCTCTCTCTCTCTCTCTCTCTCTCTCTCTCTCTCTCTCTCTCTCTCTCTCTCTCTCTCTCTCTCTCTCTCTCTCTCTCTCTCTCTCTCTCTCTCTCTCTCTCTCTCTCTCTCTCTCTCTCTCTCTCTCTCTCTCTCTCTCTCTCTCTCTCTCTCTCTCTCTCTCTCTCTCTCTCTCTCTCTCTCTCTCTCTCTCTCTCTCTCTCTCTCTCTCTCTCTCTCTCTCTCTCTCTCTCTCTCTCTCTCTCTCTCTCTCTCTCTCTCTCTCTCTCTCTCTCTCTCTCTCTCTCTCTCTCTCTCTCTCTCTCTCTCTCTCTCTCTCTCTCTCTCTCTCTCTCTCTCTCTCTCTCTCTCTCTCTCTCTCTCTCTCTCTCTCTCTCTCTCTCTCTCTCTCTCTCTCTCTCTCTCTCTCTCTCTCTCTCTCTCTCTCTCTCTCTCTCTCTCTCTCTCTCTCTCTCTCTCTCTCTCTCTCTCTCTCTCTCTCTCTCTCTCTCTCTCTCTCTCTCTCTCTCTCTCTCTCTCTCTCTCTCTCTCTCTCTCTCTCTCTCTCTCTCTCTCTCTCTCTCTCTCTCTCTCTCTCTCTCTCTCTCTCTCTCTCTCTCTCTCTCTCTCTCTCTCTCTCTCTCTCTCTCTCTCTCTCTCTCTCTCTCTCTCTCTCTCTCTCTCTCTCTCTCTCTCTCTCTCTCTCTCTCTCTCTCTCTCTCTCCTCTCTCTCTCTCTCTCTCTCTCTCTCTCTCTCTCTCTCTCCTCTCTCTCTCTCTCTCTCTCTCTCTCTCTCTCTCTCTCTCTCTCTCTCTCTCTCTCTCTCTCTCTCTCTCTCTCTCTCTCTCCCTCTCTCTCTCTCTCTCTCTCTCTCTCTCTCTCTCTCTCTCTCTCTCTCTCTCTCTCTCTCTCTCTCTCTCTCTCTCTCTCTCTCTCTCTCTCTCTCTCTCTCTCTCTCTCTCTATCTATCTATCTCTATCTCTCTACTCACCTGAAGAAAGTGCCAGTGTCACTGAACATTCGTGTGATTTAGTGATTATTTTGTGTATGTTACTACTACTCTGGTGTTAGTGAACTTGTCTTCTAAGGTAAGTTTGCTGATGTCCTATCTCTCCAATATAGCTGTATATTTGTTTGTCATTGGGATATTAACTAGGGGACATCCCTGCACGCTCCGCGTGCCAATCCTATCACTCTTTTTACTTATATTACCATTGAGACCTTAAAGGCTAGTGGGTTGAGCCCTACAAAACCATGCACAACTTCCTAAAGTTCAGTTAAAAGCATAGTGTAATAATGCATAGTGAACAAATAAACAGAAAAACGTACATACATTCGCTTATATAATGTGTAGATAAAACTTCTACTCAATACAAACTAAATTTGTCTAATATTAGACGACCTCGTGAACAATATGAACATCATTATTTATATACCATAATATGTTATAATTTTATAAATATCATCATTTACATTTGAACAGCTGTTACTTTCCGAAAAATTAAATCTCTCCCCCTGTTATTCTTACGACCATCAAACGTACTTTGAGGGCTTTTTGTTCCCTTCAGGGTGATTGTATTGAACCTCATTGTCCAACAACGAATAGTGGCGACTTTATTTAAACATCAATCGTTAAAATGTATCAAGTTAACTTTGTGAGGAGTACGTCTTCTCGTATTACAAATAAGGTATTAACAAATAGTCGGTCGTAATTTGTAA
This sequence comes from Stictocephala bisonia, assembly GCA_035578905.1. NCBI lineage: Eukaryota > Metazoa > Arthropoda > Insecta > Hemiptera > Membracidae > Stictocephala > Stictocephala bisonia. The sequence continues at coordinate 422,852 of JAQJVL010000446.1, forward strand.
AAAAGATTTCATTTGATCATATACTTTCATTAGATTTCATTAGAAATACATATTCATTATGATTGATGACTTAAGAATAAGTAATTAAGTAGGTACATAAAGAAACAAATTGTTTTTATTTATTTTTATTTTTTATATTTTTATATGAATTTCAGACGTTTGTAAAACAGATTTTTAATGTTGCATTATGCATACAATACTAATTAGTTGTGATCTTATGGCTATAATTGGTTCTCGCATACTTATTAAATTACTGAAAGGTAAAAGATTGTTATCGACCCATTTACATAAAATGTTGAACCTTGCAAGTCGAGAAATAGTCAAAGAATCTTTCCCAGATATTTTTATGAACATTCACAGCATACAAATTTTCATTAAAAAGTTAGCTTGGTTAAATCCGTGGCTTCGGCAAAGAGAAATACCTTTGAACCATCCGACTTCCAGCGACTGGGTAATTATTGAGCATCAGATCAAAGGGTTCTGAGCTTGTTTAGCTGTTCAATGCTACCAACCACTTCGACTTTATTATCGTCACTTTTTCACCCTTATTCCTCGCTCCCTCCAGGAATGGCAGGCACTTTACTCCGCGCCGTAGGGCGTCTTTCAAAGGGTTGGTGGCGAGTTATCGTTTTACTCACAAGAAGTACCATTTCCAGGTAAGGTTACGTGAACACAATGCTCTTGAACAAGACATTAAGTTGTTTGAGTAACTGCAATGCTGACGTAATTGTAAAATTTGAAAAATGATGCTGATGTTATTTTATGTACTGCAGTTGGAAAAGTGGTTTATGCTCTTTAACCAAAGGTTTATGTTCAACCTGCATGTGAAAACGCATTAATGAGGGGAGTGTCTTAGTTTGTAATCTGTTCCCAATGTAATCCATATCACACAAAGAATAAAATGGTATTTATTTGGTATTAAAACTATATTATTTACTAAATGTTAAAAGCTATGTAAGGCTACATGATAGAAGAATCATACTATACACAAAAGAAAAAGAATGCACAGTAATAATACAGGTAAAAGATTTTAGAAATGAAATACTATTAAATTAACCGAAAATAATAGTTAAAAGCAAAAGAAAACATGCTTATTGCACTAACCATACAGTCACAGAGAAGGAATAAAACAGAGGTCGTGGTCTTATGAACTCAGCGAACGGCTAAGTGGCAGTTGTAAACAGATATCAACTAGTATATATATTTACACATCTGTAAACATATACACTTCAGATATGACTAACAAGATGCTGGCCCTACCATCGTATGATAAACTTGAGAAATAAATACTCGAAATACTATTGAATGTGACCTCTGTTTCTTTCATCTCTGTCTTGCTGTGGAGTTAAACAATATCAAGCTGAATTATAACAAATGACACTTTTAGGCTATAATAGGCATAGATAAACTATATATAAATATTTTATTTATAAAAATATCAATATAAAATCATGTAAAAGTAATAGTGTTTACATGATCAATACTTGCAGGATATTGCTAATGAATACTAGTGAGTGGTGAATTAATAAAATCAATCGCCGTCAGGGAAATGTTCAGGGAATCATGTTGGGACTATTTTATTTTACTTGACACTATCAAAAATATCACTAATATAAGATCAAATCATGCAACATTTGTACTAAATATTAATTGTAATTCTCATGAGAATTAACTTTTGACAAATTTTAATTTAAAGCGGGCTTAAAGCGTTTGCTTAGTAATAAAACTCGAAACCAGTTTTTAGTAATAGGAAAATGACAATGACAAAGAAGTAAACATAAAAATAATTTTCAAGAAAGGCATATTATATTTCCTGCCTTAAATACTCATTTAAGGAATTTTTTTCAAAATTAACATTTCCATGAGATGATCGGATTTTAACCGACAAACAATGAGCAGGTTAAAAAATGAATGGTTACAAAGAATTGGCCCAAACTTCTCCCATATTAAACAATAAAAATCTATACTTTGAAAATTACCAATTTGATTTCCAAATATGTTTTCTTGACATATTTAAAAAAAAAAATAGTCAAGTTAGAGACATGAGGTTTTTATTTAAATATTTTTAAATGTAATTCACATATATCCTGAAAAGTTAATCAAAATCGTTGGAGCCGATTTGAGAAAATTCAATTTTTTTCCGATAAAAATGAAATAAAAAATAACTAAATTTATAAAAATGTGAATAATGGTCGGGAGATATTGGCTAAATACACCTTCATACCAAATTTCATTAAAATTAATCTATCCATTTGGTTTCCAATGAAGTGCACATATACACAGACAGACGTACATTCGGACAGACATTCAACTTTTTTTATCCAAAAAACTACTATTTTGGTTCAGGGGACCCTAAAATGGATTCTTAGATCAACTGATAAAAATGTTTCTTTTACGATCACAATGCTTTTTCTATGCTAACGCATATGGGAGTAAGTAAAATGGATTTCCAGAAGGACATATTAGGCCTACATATCCTGAACAAATCATATCAGAATATTTATTTAAGGCCTTTCTTTCAAAATGAACATTCCATGAGATGATCGGATTTTAACTAACGAAAAACAAACAGGTTCAAAAGTACAATGCTGAGAAAGAAAGCCAATGTTGAGATATGAAGACATCACAGACAGAGTGACACGTCAGCTGCTGCCAAAGACCGAGATCCACCCTGAGACCTGTCACAGCTGAAAGTGCATCCCTTTTGTTATTCCAAGTGGAAATCCTCTTACGATAAGCCAAGCTGAAGTCGCCTCAAAATTGTATTTGTGGAGAAAATGTGGGATCAGCTTAGCTCAGCCTAAACAGCAGCTGGTCCTGTTTATCAACACCTGTTTGATGTTTGCTGTTGTTGGAAATTAGGAGCTTAGGAATATAAACTGCGTGACTATATAAAGTAAGACTGATTTTGATAAAAACGTTGATGTTTATTATTAGTATAATCAAACATATCACATAAATACAACGATTAATGGACTTTAAAACTATATGTTGTAGATTGTCACATTGTGATAGTAACTCTTAGACAAATTTTGCTTAAGGCGTGTACACTAATATTGCTAATTTTAATTTAAAATTTATCTTCGGTCTGTTATCAAACTTATGTAAGTGGCTGATAAAAATAATCTAATACTATTACTTTCCATGCACTAATAATTATTTTATATTTTAACGAATGCATACTGTACTTTCTTCTGAAAATAAACAAAATAGTAAAAAATGAAAGTAAAATCTCTACAAATAATGAATAACGTAGTAGAATCTAAGTAACAAGAGGTAAACAATAATCATTTATCGATCGCATATGATAAAACTATGTAAAAGCTATGATAAAAGAAAAATTTATCCCACGAAGTTAATACACTTAAGTTTTACTTACTTAATTTTATGAATGCCGTAATCGTGTAAATTCCCAAAAGTATGAAATTCAATGTATTTTCCTATTCAATGTATATTCAATCAATAATATCCTAATAAGACAAAATGGGATGATTAAGGTATGCCAAGCCAAACACTTAATAATTCTTCGACTCGTTACAACAGTAGTTGACTGCACAACCCTATCTCAAAATAAAGCATTTAAAGACGACTTTCCGAATGTCTTTTAAACAAATCTTTAAAAATAATGTAACTACAATTTATAACAAGAAATATAAATATTTAGTCTGAAAAATTAAAATTCCATTACACTTTATTGCTGACCATTAGCATTAGCGAGTATTGATGTTTTCAACTACTATAATATAGTTTTGAACATTGTTTAGAAATAAGTGATCTTTTTGGTTTTGAGTCAGTGCACGTAGATAATATTTTCAAAAGACAAAGACGTATAGAAGCTTACAACTGTTATTCAGGAGAAGCTTACAACTGTTATTCAGGTGGCCAATAGTCGAGTATAACTTGCAAAATTTGTTTAAATTGTTGTTATATTATTTAAGATAGTTTTATAGGTTAGGTTATTCATTTCGTTTTATTTAGGTTGGATAGGTTAAGGTCGGTTATGTTAGACTGGCCATATGTAATGTAAAAACGTAAAAAATGTTCATATCAATATACACCTAGATAAATATTTTCAAAATAGTTAAAATACTATGACAAATATTACTAACAAGAGTAAAACAATTATTATTTTTAAAAATTTATATTTAATACTCTTATTTTGATTCCAAATTTTCAAATTATTTTAGTATTAGTTACTCATTTAAACTTCGTGCAGAATATATATTTAGAAATGAGAATGTTATGAATAATATTTTACCACCATTTCAAACTTGGTGACTAAGGCTATCGACCGCTGTGAAAACCCAAGCTGGAAGCAATGCCAAGTTGGGCCAAGTACGTCATTTAGAGGCCGGACACGAGCTGAAAACTGCAGAACGCTCTTGTCCAAACCACTCACCCCTTCCTGACCCTAACTCAGTTTGGCTCCCCCCCTGGGACCACTGTACAAGCCAACTGGGGAGCGATGCTAAGTTGGGCCAAGTATGTCATTTAGAGGCCGGACTCGAGCTGAGAACTGCAGGACCCACTTGTATACACCTCTCACCCCTTCCTGACCCTAACTAAGTTTGGCTCCCACCTTGGGACCTCTGTACAAGCCACCAGGGGAAGGATGACAAGTTGGGCCAAGTACGTAATTTAGAGGTCAGACTCAATTTGAGGACTGCAGGTTCCTCTTTTCCACACCACTCACCCCTTCCTGACCCTAACTCAGTTTGGCTCTCACCCTGGGACCACTGTACAAGCCAACTGGGGAGCTATGCCAAGTTGGGTTGAGTACGTAATTTTGAGGCCGGATACGAGCTGAGAACTGCAGGACCCTCTTGTCCACACCACTCACCCATCCCTGATCCTAATTGAGTTTGGCTCCCACCCTGGGACCACTGTACAAGCCAACTGGGGAGCTATGCCAAGTTGGGCCAAGTACGTCATTTAAAGGCCGGACTCGAGTTGAAAACTGCAGGACCCTCTTGTCCACACCACTCACCCCTTCTTGACCCTAACTCAGTTTGGTTCACACCTTGGGACCACTGTACAAGCCAACTGTGGAGCTATGCCAAGTTGGGCCAAGTACGTCATTTAGAGGCCGGATACGAGCTGATAACTGCAGGACCCTCTTGTCCACACCATCCAACCCCTCCTGACCCTAATTTAGTTTAGCTCCTCGTCCTGTGCACTTACGTCCTGTTCTTACGTCCATCTGATATGCTTTATAAGTCTCCTACACTAAAATATTTTATATTTTGAAATGTCCGACTCTTACCATTTACAAGTATGTTAGTTAAAAATAAATAATTTAATTTAGATATAAACTCTTAATAATTGTCAATAATTGAAAAGAAATTCAATTCAACTATAAAATAATATTTAAAGGAAAAATAAAAATGCCTGCTTAATTAAGTTTGTTATTTCCTATGAATGCTAGTTTGGATAATAATCCAACCCAAACATATATTACATTAATAATTAGAAGGTATAAATTAGTTCATACATGATTGATTACTATAGCGTAAAAATGGAGCTAGAGGCTCAACACTGCATATTTTAGTGAAATGTTCAATTTAAACTTTCTTCTTAATTATTTTTAATGTGGTTGAAGATACATAGCAGCTTCAAAAATTTAAATATAAGTAACATTATAAATAGCTCGTTAAAATTTTATATTTAGCACAACAGTTTAAATAATATCGTCCCAAAATAAGAAAGTTAAAACTTGTTTCTCTTCTTTTTGAAATAGTGGAACTACCATCATATGCTTAGAAGGTACCGTTCATTAGAGATATATTTTAAAAGTAACCTAGGTAGTTATGGAATACAGGGGTCTCAGGCAATTTACATAATTTTTGCAAACTTGTCAATATTAAACCCACGAGTAAGAATCCATTGAAATCTTTTTAGAAATACCATTTTTGACAAATACATTGAAAAAAAAAATATATTTTTACACCGAAAACGATGTATAGCACATCAATCTTATGTATTTTTTTTAATCAACGAATATGTCATAACATGCTTTAAATGATGACTAATTACTGAGATATTTAAAATGTAGTTGGGTCAGGTTAAGTTAGCTTAGATTAGTTTAGTATAGTACATGTTGACCTTGAGTACATATTGCTAAATTAAACTACCTAAATAATCATCCTAAATGTTTTGTTAAATACAGTCATTATTAGTCATAAGAAGAAATGTATGTCATATTCTTATTTGGAAAGAGTAACTAGATGTTATCTAAATAGTTTTTGGTGTAAAATATGTCTTATTTTTTAAAAAATTTCTTAACATTTTTATTTTTCGGGAAAACTCCTTTGGTTTCATGTCCGTGGGTTTTTTTAAATTGAAAAATGAGGTTATGCTAGTTTAACAAACTTTTATGGGACCTATAGTGGTCCCTACTTACCAAAAATCTAGCTCCTAAAACAAAAGTGCAGTAAATTTCATTCGGTTTTTTTTTTTTTTTTTTTTTTTTTCTTAACTCCCCGGTTCATGTGGACCTACAGGCATATTGGTGGATTTTAATCAACATATGAAGTACTGACGGTTAGCTCAATTGGAGATTTGAATCTTAGACTTACCCTCCACAGTCTGAAGCCTTAGCCACTGAACCATCTCGCCGGTAGTTGGGTCTTTAGCGTATGGATAAACGCTCAGTTTAAGATATAAAAGAGTGATTAATATAAAAGACTTTACGTAATATAGTCAAATACGAGTATATTTATTTAATTTTGTATAAATAAGATTAAAAGTTTGAAACAAACCCTTACGTAAAAGTGGAAAGTTTGCAGAAGTAATTCTACTTCAATGTTTAACAATGGAAAAAGTTAACGGAGAGGAAAGTGGCCAGGTAATCCAAAAACGGAAACTCTAATCCACTCAGGTATTTAAAGTAATCAACTTTTTGCAAACTTGAGCTTTTTCACTACCATTGTACGTGTACGGGTGGGCAGGTGCGTTACTACCACTGTATGTGTATGGGTGGGTGGGTGGGTAATTACCATTTAATTTACTAATTTTAAAGAATTGAGAGCAAAAAATGTTTCTGAAAAACTTATTTTCCATGGCAAAGTGCTAAGAAAAAATATGAGTTCCTCATCCATTATATATAATCAATCAATCCATTATATATATCTCGTATATATAAAATAAATGTAGCGTAAATGCTTCCCTAATCAATCCAATTCGTTTCTTAATTATGACGAATTTCAATTGTTATATTATTTGTCAAATGCACTTTCTATTTCGTCAAGGACAATTCTTTTTGTTTTCATCTAATTAAAATCACTTTATAAAACAGGGTATCTTGTTTAGTAGTAAAAATTACATTTAACTACAAACGTTAAATTTTTGTGCAATTTTAACGTGGTTTTTATCTGCACAGGTTCGAATCCTGGCCCGAAGTATTTATCTGTATTTGTCTGAAAGTCCTCCGCACTGTATACGGGAACTGGACAGAGCAAGGTTAAAAATGAGATCGGGTTTGACTAAAACATAAATAAATAAAATCGACAGATTAAAATATCGACCATCAGTATCTTTGTTTACAGGGTCTGCTTGTTTCAAGATGGATTTGTATGTTACTATCAGTGTATTTTTTGCAGGGCGGCGTGTTTGAGGCCTAAAACCAAAACATTGATAGTAGTCAAGGTTCAGATGTTGAGTAGGGAAGAGCACTGAGTGTCAGGCTTGTCGTTAGCTGAAAATCAGACTAACACGACACGGTTCGGATTCCGCGTGAATATGTAGGTCCCTTAGTAGCTCTGGCTATTGGGCTATTAGTAAATAGCTCTTTCTCAGGAACAGATAACCTTAATAACAATGACTACACTCGTTCATCTACATTCATCACACTCATTTGCCCCTCATATTCACCCATATATTGGTGATCGGCGTCCTACTAACGAATAATGAATAAAAAACACAGTGTACTGACTAATTCTTGATATTTTATCTTTGTTGTCCCCTTGGTTTTTCACATTCTTAAATTCGTTTACTTTACAATTCCTTATTGTTCGTCACACTATATTTTGAGGTTAGACAATATTTCCTGCAGAGAACCATCAGCTGTGTAGTTCCTCTGAATCATACTGTGCTACAATGTCCGGATGTTCGGATTCCTACTGATCAAACGGCCGTTATCTCACTCATTAAATGGTGTTTACCACGGAATGCAGGCCCTGGTGAACCGGCGCGTGAAGTTAGAGAAATAAAAGTCACTAAAATATCATCAATGTAACAACTCGCGTCCCTCCCAACGGTCGAGCAACAACCCCACGCGACAATTACATTCGATTTTATCTCTTGTTTAGGCGTTTGTTTGTGAATACTGTACTCCGCCAACCCATTGTATCAACAATCGAGTGTTTTAATCCGTTGATGTATTCATTCCACCGGAGTTAGCTGAACATACATGTGTTTTGTTTCTGAAGCTGTGTAGAAGGGCTATGAAATATTTCTGTTTTTAGTCTCAATAAACAAAAGCTGACATGAATCTAATTTCCGATATCGTTTTAAAACGACAAGTTTTTCATGAGTAAACGTTTTATTGTGGTAGCAAAATTTTACAAAGACATATGTTAAGCTTTTGTTGAACGGCCATGCGCATGTATGTATACTTGTGATGGACAGTAAACTATCTAATTTCATTATTTAATTTCATATTAGAATACAAGGTAATATTCTTGTTGTCCCTGAAGAGACATATTCAACAAAGACAACATGACACACCCTCCCCTCAAATTCACCCCTCACGCAGGTATAATTACTACATTCCCCTTTATAATTAGGTGGTTTTTGTGGCTTAATTTTGTTTTTAATGCTGGCCACTCTTGTTACACGACTATTACAAACAGTTTAAACAGTTTTAGCCGTCACTGTTATATTGTTTTCAGACACTTCATTAACTGAGTGAAACTTAAATAAACTTATGCAACTAAAATATTTACTTAACAAATTTTGAATGACTTTAAAACAAAAATAAGAAAAATATTTTGTGTTTGGTAACCTGACATCTTGTATAAATTTAAGATGGCGTATATAAGCTTAATGCGATATATGGATTAAGGAGGGGCCGATCTCCTTATTAACCTTACTCTAACGATTTCCCAAAGACTGTTGATCTGTGCGGGGAACTTATCAAAAAAGAAAGCAGGATAACCAGTACAGTACAATGTGAGTATTACAGATAAAAACTAGCAGTCTTGGCCAGGATTCGAACCTGTGTTTTCTCTAATTCAGGTACAAAGTACTGAAGCCTTAGACCACTCGGCCACTGGCTCTCTTAACCAATTATGTGCGAATATTCCGTAAGTACATTCCCTGCATATATGCAGAAAATATACAGGGTGTTCATAAATAATATTAAAATACGAGTGAAATTTTTAGACTTAAAATATATTCATCCTTAAGAGTTTTCATTCTGACTTTAAAATGGGCTGCACGTAATTATAAGTAGTGATCATTATGGAGAAATGTGTACTGTAGTGTTTCTGTACAACTTAACACGGCCATCTTTTTGCAATCTTCTTGGTAGGTTTGAGATAGCGATGCCTACTTTTCATCAATATACTCTTTCATACAATCTCTTACAAGTGAGGTGTCATTTTACATTAAAAAATGTTGAACTATCCCCCTAACTCCAATCTTTTGAGGATGTAAGAGATTTTAAAATATTTCTGGGTATAGTAATATGTTATAACATAGTGCGAAGTAAATCAATGTCTTTCAACACGTTAAAACTAATATAAGATCCTAGGGCCTTCATTTACGCCCTAAATGTACCGTATAAGTCTAAAAACCACGAAGATAAGTCTAATTATGTAAAACGTAACTTGTGTCTTAACATTACACATTATATCAGTGGTTTAAACTAAGTCGGTTAGGGTTAAGTATAAGCTAGGGAGCTTGACAAAACAGTCGTACTTTGTGTAGATTTTATACACTGCCGTTAGCAAACTAGATTGGTAGTTATTTAACGATAAACTGACATTAAAGTTTATAGTGTAGTAAAATTAAAATTTACAAAACATTAATTGACTTAATCAGATGATAAAGCATACGACACAACTAGACGAGTGCAATAATAGCGTGCCGATATAGTGTATTTCAACATAAATACGACATACAGGTCATCTCGTCTGCATATGCTGTCTGGATCCACTTAAGAGAGCATATTGATAAAACTGATAATGAATACAACCCCAATAGACGATTGCAGTTAATGTGCTGACATAGTGCATTTCAACGTAAACACGACATCCAGGTCACGTCGTCTACAGATGCTATTGGATTCACTTGAGAGAGTATACAGTGAAGAACTGAAAAAGGATGCGACCCCACTAGACGATTGCAGTTAATGTGCTGACATAGTGCATTTCAACGTAAACACGATATCCAAGTCACGTGGTCTACAGATGCTGGGTGGAGAGACTTTGAGAGAATAGACAGTGAAGAGCCAATAACGGATATGACCCCACTAGACGTATAGAGTGCAGTTAGCGTTCTTATATAGTGCATTTCAACATATCACAAATACGATATCAAGTCACGACGCCTGCAGATGCTGCTGGGAACACTTGAGAGAGCAGACAATGGAGAACTAACAATGTATACGCCACAACTAGACAAGTGCAGTTAGCGTGTGCTGACATAATGTATTTCAACAAAAATACGACATACAGGTCATCTCGTCTGCAGATGCTGCCTAGATCCACTTGAGAGAGCATACAGTGAAGAACTAATAATGGATACAACCCCACTAGACGATTGCAATTAGCCTGCCGACATAGTGTATTTCAATATAAACACGACATCCAGGTCACGACGGCTGCAGATGCTGCTGGAAACACTTGAGAGAGTAGACAATGAAGAAGTAATGGACACGACCGCACTAGACGTATAGAGTGCAGTTAGCTTCTGATATAGTGCATTTCAACACATCACAAATACGATATCCAGGTCGCGACGCCTGCAGATGCTGCTGGAAAAACTTGAGAGAGTAGACAATGAAGAAGTAATGGATACGACCGCACTAGACGTATAGAGTGCAGTTAGCGTGCTAATATAGTGGATTTCAACACAAACACAACATCCAGGTCACATCGTCTACAAATGCTGTCTGGAAACCCTTTTGAGAGAGCAGACAATAAAGAACTCATTCTTATACCTTAGTTTGTTTTCATAACAGACTTTTATTTTACGTTATATATTTGTTATGGTTACGTTTTACTAATTATTTGCTATGGTAAATTTGTTGCATTAAGATTAATAGCAAGTATTTTAGATTTCTAAAATTATAAATGGTATAGATTTTTGTGCATATATTGTTATTTTTATAAACTATTTTGAAACAAATACATTTAAATCCAAATTATATTTAAAAAATAGTATAAGTTATTCATTGAACAGTGCCAAATTTACCATTTACGCTCAACATCCAAACACGTATATTTGATCATCATTGACACGTAACATAACCTAACCTAACCTAAACTAGTGATCGGTAGATATGTCCGATACAACCTACTAATCCTACAAACTCTAGCATGTCAGTTACCTCTCACACTACAAACTAACTTAACCTAACCTAACCTACGGATTGGTAGATATGTCCGATACAATCTACTAATCCTACAAACTATAGCATGTCAGTTCCTTCTCACACTACAAACTAACTTAATCTAACCTAACTAACCTAGGGATTGGTAGATATGTCCGATACAATCTACTAATCCTAGAAACTCTAGCATGTCAGTTCCCTCTCACACTACAAGCTAACTTAACCTAACCTAACCTAACCTAGGGATTGGTAGATATGTCCGATACAATCTACTAATCCTACAAACTCTAGCATGTCAGTTCCTTCTCACACTACAAACTAACTTAATCTAACCTAACCTAACCTAGGGATTGGTAGATATGTCCGATACAATCTACTAATCCTACAAACTATAGCATGTCAGTTCCTTCTCACACTACAAACTTACTTAATCTAACCTAACCTAACCTAGAGATTCGTAGATATTTCCGATACAATCTACTAATCCTACAAACTCTAGCATGTCAGTTCCCTCTCACACTACAAACTAACTTAATCTAACCTAACCTAACCTAGGGATTGGTAGATATGTCCGATACAATCTACTAATCCTACAAACTATAGCATGTCAGTTCCTTCTCACACTACAAACTAACTTAATCTAACCTAACCTAACCTAGGGATTGGTAGATATGTCCGATACAATCTATTAATCCTACAAACTCTAGCATGTCAGTTCCTTCTCACACTACAAACTAACTTAACCTAACCTTCCCTTACCTAGGGATTGGTAGATATGTCCGATACAATCTACTAATCCTACAAACTCTAGCATGTCAGTTCCTTCTCACACTACAAACTAACTTAATCTAACCTAACCTAACCTAGGGATTGGTAGATATGTCCGATACAATATACTAATCCTACAAACTATAGCATGTCAGTTCCTTCTCACACTACAAACTAACTTAATCTAACCTAACCTAACCTAGGGATTGGTAGATATGTCCGATACAATCTACTAATCCTACAAACTCTAGCATGTCATTTCCCTCTCACACTACAAACTAACTTAACCTAACCTTCCCTTACCTAGGGATTGGTAGATATGTCCGATACAATCTACTAATCCTACAAACTATAGCATGTCAGTTCCCTCTCACACTACAAACTAACTTAACCTAACCTTCCCTTACCTAGGGATTGGTAGATATGTCCGATACAATCTACTAATCCTACAAACTCTAGCATGTCAGTTCCCTCTCACACTACAAACTATCTTAATCTAACCTAACCTAACATAGGGATTGGTAGATATGTCCGATACAATCTACTAATCCTACAAACTATAGCATGTCAGTTCCTTCTCACACTACAAACTAACTTAATCTAACCTAACCTAACCTAGGGATTGGTAGATATGTCCGATATAATCTACTAATCCTACAAACTATAGCATGTCAGTTCCTTCTCACACTACAAACTAACTTAACCTAACCTTCCCTTACCTAGGGATTGGTAGATATGTCCGATACAATCTACTAATCCTACAAACTCTAGCATGTCAGTTCCCTCTCACACTACAAATTAACTTAACCTAACCTAACCTAGGGATTGGTAGATATGTCCGATACAATCTACTAATCCTACAAACTCTAGCATGTCAGTTCCTTCTCACACTACAAACAAAAAAAAAAAAACATGTGACAACCCACCCACCCATACACGTACAGTGGTATTGACCCACCCACCCACCCATACACGTACAGTGGTATTGACCCACCCGCCCACCCATACACGTACAGTAGTATTGACCCACCCGCCCACCCATACACGTACAGTGGTATTGACGCACGCGCCCACCCATACACGTACATTGGTATTGACCCACGCATCCACCTACACATACACGTACAGTGGTATTGACCCACACATCCACCTACATATACACGTACAGTGGTATTGACGTACACATCCACCTACACATACACGTACAGTGGTATTGACCAACAGGCGCACCCATACACGTACAGTGGTATTAACCCACCGGCCCACCCATACACGTACAGTGGTATTGACCCACCCACCCAACCATACACGTACAGTGGTATTGACCTAACCTTCCCTTACCTAGGGATTGGTAGATATGTCCGATACAATCTACTAATCCTACAAACTCTAGCATGTCAGTTCCCTCTCACACTACAAACTAACTTAACCTAACCTAACCTAGGGATTGGTAGATATGTCCGATACAATCTACTAATCCTACAAACTCTAGCATGTCAGTTCCCTCTCACACTACAAACTAACTTAACCTAACCTAACCTAACCTAGGGATTGGTAGATATGTCCGATACAATCTACTAATCCTACAAACTCTAGCATGTCAGTTCCCTCTCACACTACAAACTAACTTAACCTAACCTAACCTAGGGATTGGTAGATATGTCCGATACAATCTACTAATCCTACAAACTCTAGCATGTCAGTTCCTTCTCACACTACAAACTAACTTAACCTAACCTTCCCTTACCTAGGGATTGGTAGGTATGTCCGATACAATCTACTAATCCTACAAACTCTAGCATGTCAGTTCCCTCTCACACTACAAACTAACTTAACCTAACCTAACCTAGGGATTGGTAGATATGTCCGATACAATCTACTAATCCTACAAACTCTAGCATGTCAGTTCCCTCTCACACTACAAACTAACTTAACCTAACCTAACCTAACCTAGGGATTGGTAGATATGTCCGATACAATCTACTAATCCTACAAACTCTAGCCTGTCAGATCCTTCTCACACTACAAACTAACTTAACCTAACCTTCCCTTACCTAGGGATTGGTAGATATGTCCGATACAATCTACTAATCCTACAAACTCTAGCATGTTAGTTCCTTCTCACACTACAAACTAACTTAACCTAACCTTCCCTTACCTAGGGATTGGTAGATATGTCCGATACAATCTACTAATCCTACAAACTCTAGCATGTCAGTTCCCTCTCACACTACAAACTAACTTAATCTAACCTAACCTAACCTAGGGATTGGTAGATATATCCGATACAATCTACTAATCCTACAAACTCTAGCATGTCAGTTCCCTCTCACACTACAAACTAACTTAACCTAACCTTCCCTTACCTAGGGATTGGTAGATACGCCCGAGAAAATTACAAAATACTGTTTTTAATGACCTTTGACCTTGAATAAAAATGTTAGCACATGCTTTAACGTTTAGTACTTTTGATATATTATTTGCAATGCTGAGTATTTGATCTCTGCCAATTTTCAGCTGTATTGAGGTTTTTGTCAGCTTATCCCTACTTTCATGCGTATTTTCACTCGATTAATGTACGTATTTAATGTTTTAAATTTTGTTGATCTTGAAAAAGTTAACCCCCCCCCCCCCCATCCACTTAAAACAAACCAATTATTTTAGTTGTTAATTATTTATTTTTCAGGCAATAATCACTATGATGTGGGTGGATATGATTTTGATTCACTGAAAAGAGTGTTTATGAAGCAATATAATATTTGTCACAAACTAAGGTGGGTTGTTTTTTAGAAATATTTGTCATTAACTAAAAATGTAATTACAAACTATCTACTAAACTACTAATTAAATTTGTTTGACTCTGATTGGGATCAAACTGAGAACCTTTTTTTTAGTCAAGTTTGGCTTAACTATCTACGTTTCATAGTAATTAATCTAGCATAGCTAAATATCTCAATACCATAATTTTATACAATCAACTATATACGAACTTCAAGTTATTTTATGATTCAATATTCATCAAACAGGAATCGCAATTCATAAATGGTTGGCAATTCTAATAAATCCGAAATATTTATTCAACGTATTGAATATTGGCAATATTCTGGCTCAGAAATATTCAGTTGTTTTGACCAATAATATTTCCAATTAACAGAAACACGTCGTTCTGCGTAGAGTGGTCCTGAATTCATTAACGTTATTGGATTACTGGTTCATACAAAATTTACTTTTATACATTCAATTTTACTTTGAATAAAATTCTAATTTATAGTCACGTACGTAGAATATATTTGGCACATTATTTAATTACGAAACAAGAGTTGGCGATGTTTTTACAGATTTTACATTATAAAATATGTAAATACTAAATACGCCAACATTCAGAGTCGACATTTGAAGAACGAGACTATTAAAAAAATTCGAGCCAATTTAAAACGGTATAATGTTTAATAATATATTGTATTCCTATCATATTCTTCTTTGGTATCCATCCCTTCTATTTTTATGGTTTATTTATTAGTTTTAGACAACTTTTTAAAAATTAAAATGGTATATCTCGTTGCGAAGAAGTTATTTTAAGTGCATGAGTTGATTTTGAGGAAATTGCTTGCTTATTAATTGTATTTCTAAATAAATCAAAGTAAATTTGCTATACAAGTTTTACCCTTTTACAATGTTTTTAGGTTGTAATAAAATTTTCATTACCAAAATATGATCATATAGTAATGAAATAAATCTAATTAATTAGTCGTGTATAATTGTAGTATGAATAGATACAACAATTAAATTTAATAGCTAGAAGTTAAGAATGAATAGAGAAACATTTCATATAAGTTTAGAACATTAAACAACAAAAAGAAAGCAAAATAATGGTTTACAGAAAAAATATTGCATTAAATTAAATACCAAAAAACGATAATAGTAATTAAACAATTTATTATTTAGACTGCGATAATATAAGACTAACCAACATAAAGAAAGTCAATTTGAAATCCATGATTACTTCTTTATTAGAGTCTGTCAATAGAATTTGTGTTTTGATCAGTTTTATTATGCTT
The DNA here is from genome assembly GCA_035578905.1 of Stictocephala bisonia. Lineage (NCBI taxonomy): Eukaryota > Metazoa > Arthropoda > Insecta > Hemiptera > Membracidae > Stictocephala > Stictocephala bisonia. Next base: position 439,232 of record JAQJVL010000446.1, read on the forward strand.
ACATTAAGGACCCACATATTAAAAGAATGTCAGTTCAGAATCTTCCCTAAGAACTGTAACTTTCAAAGTCTTAACAGAAAATATATGATAAGGAGTCAAAAACAAAATGTATTGCATAAATTAAATGGTAATTGCTTCAACTAGTCAAGTTAAAAAAATTATAAGCATATTTACACTTTTTGGTTGCACTGAAAGATGGATACTGCAACTATTATCCCACTATAATTATACATTCATTACAAACAAATATGTAAATCAATCACTGCACTAAATCGTAACACTAGATTTAATAAATCAATAAAATAATATTAACACTATAAGATACAAATTACTGGTTATTGCCCTATATTAATTTTGATTTATCTTTTTCAGATTCGCGGAAGAGTGAAATAGTAAGTAAGTTTACCTATTTGTTGTTTGAAACTATTTTTAGTATAACATAACTGAATATATTTAAGTATAACTAAACGTAACAAAATATTCAACATAATTTCCAAAATATTGAAATATTTAGTTGAATGATGTTTCTTTTTCCTTTTTATAGATAGTAAAATATCTGCAGTAATGTAATCCTTCTATTTGGGAACAAAGTGATTTGGACAGTTCAGTACTGTATCCAGTCATCTTGGTACCAATTATGCATCAGCCAATAGTTTCCATGGAAGACTACTAGAGAACTCTTAGTGTCCATGTTAGATGGTGGTCAGGATTTGGATTTTTTCTAGGGAAGATAACAGAAAATCATAATTGACAGTTGGTTTGAAATTAGACCAATACTAAGTGGTTCGGGTTCCATTCAAATCTGTAGGTCTGTAAGTTTCACTCGCTGTGCTCGTGATACCTTCACCTTCATCCTAGATATTTGATAACTTTAACATTAGTAGGCTAGGTCAACTGCAACTACAGTCATAAAACTTTCATTTGTATTCTTACAAAGATGAGTGACAAGGTTATTTTAAATACTGTTTGTAATGGAATATCCAAATTTGCTTTTTGAGTTCACCTTTATAATAAAAATCTGTATTCACTCAACTTTTCAAGGCACTCAAGAGTAACAGAACAAAATATAATAGAATATTTTTCATTTCAGGGCTGTTTTTGTAACCTATGTTTTTACATCAACACTCGTAGTGACAGAAATCATGGAATCTTTTACAGTTAATGGGATGAATTCCAGGTATTTTTTACATTTCTTGTGCTTTTTCAAGTGTCCTTGGCTCTTAAGTTTTAAAATAGATCTAATCAAGCTTTCTTGTCTTCTTCGTAGCTGGAGCATCTTCGTGGGAATCGTTTCACTTTCGGAATTAAATATACATCATAAATATACATAATATTTTGTATGTGCACTTTAAAGAGATGTTTAATTGTTAGTCTAACGACTTTCTGATTGTAAGCTCGTAAATTAACACCGATGTTAAGTAATTCAGTTAACTTATTCGTTTAACTAAAACTCATTTACAGATAAAGAAGCAGTCTCTACCTGGCGTACACAAACGTGCGTTGAATAACGATTAGTTATCCACGAGAGCCACGTACCGTATGCACAAGCCCACTTGGTACAACATATGGCCCCTTATCAATTATCATAATACACTCGAGCCACCAGCTGGGACATCAGCCCATGAATAATCAGTACCCACGTCTTGACGGGGACAAATCAAATCTTGACTTTTTACTATGATTAGTGTAGTCATTTATTATGGCGGACATTTACGTCTAGTTTTGAAAGACAATAATATAAATGGCGCCACTAGATCTGGAGTCTGGGTGGTATACCGATCATAGTGATGCAATGTGAAAGCATCACTAAAAAGTAATTAAACTTAAATTAAAAATATTTTACATTTATGAATATATTTTTAACGAAATACTGAAAATCTTTAGTTACAGTTGGAGTTGATAGGTAATGGGGCCACAATAAATTATATTAAATATAATCACTTCATCAAGTCGAGGGTAAGTCTGACGATAAGTAGAGATAGTGATTTTATACATTTTCTGATTAATATTCAGCCTATTTAAAGCTTTATTCTTATTAAAGTTTATTCTCTTTATGTTTAATTTTTTTTTTTAATATGTTTGTAGATCTTTAATATTAACTTCACACAAAACTTGAACGGACTCCATTTAATTTAATCACAGCAACAAAAAACACAATTACCGCGGCAACTCACAGTCCTTTTTATCCTTAAGTCTAAGAATTCAGCAGGAAGATCGTGACATCAACAGTACAGTTTTGCCAAAATGTGCATTATTCCTCAAACGGCTATCATACTAAAAATATGACATGATTTACACTAAATTTATTTATTTGTCACTAATATTTTTCATGAAAGCGTTCGATATGAGTTTAACAATCATGAGTTTTAACTGTTCGGATCACTAAGTTATGTAATAACATGTAGTCAATTCGATATGCCTAACTAAACTGATAAGTGTACACTTTGTATTCGATACACGATGGCACTTTTCATTCAATAAGAACACTTGAAGTTCCATCACGTATCTTACGTTACACTCAGGACTTAAATATTTTATTTTATGTCCTGGTTTTTACTATTCTATACAAACGGCCATTTCTTTTGTTAATAAATATAGTGGTCTAAGGCGTCAGGACTTTGTGTTACAGTGAAATAGCGCAGTTTCCGTTCCTGGCATTGACTGCTATTTTTTATCGGCCACATTCTTTTTGTACTGAACTGGTTCTCCCCCTTACTCTGATAAGTTCCTCGCACAGATCATTAATCTAAGGAGAATTAACAGAGATCGGCCTTTCCTTAGAAAGAAAAAACAATTTGAATTGCATTTTATTTATTATAAAAGATTGACTCGCACCATTTTCGCATTCCTCTAATCGATCACGTTCTTTGCCACAACTTTAAATTTTTGTCCTCGAGCTTTCATAATAGTTGTTTGCCAAAGTAATTTCGCTGGCAGCTTTTGTATTATTTTCGTTAAAATTTAGTTAATTTTCTGCTTTAACAAGAGATAAATTTATCTTTTTATAAACTATGACCGAATCGGCAGCAACAGGATTTATACAATACAAGAATATTGCTTTTGTAAATGATAGAATATCTATCAAATAAGAAGAGTATCTCTCATGATAGCCCCAAGAAAACGTATCCAAATTTGAGGCAACAAAATGCTCAGTAGAATCCATTGGTGGTGAAATTAATCAAGTGTATGATGTCATTGAAGTCTTTAGAGAAGTTTACTTCCTTTGTAACTGTATTCTAAATTATTAAGAAACTAGAAAATGTAATCTCCAAAAACAAAATTCGTTAAAGGTTAATTTTAAAGAACATTTTTTTATAACTATTTTTGAATTTAATCTTTAATCAACCTTTACTAACAGTTTTAAAAAGTATAAATTTAGAATTTAATCTTTAATTAAACTTTGAAGACGTATAATGTAAAAGAATTAGTGAAATAAACCTTCATATTGAAATAATATTTATCACTAATTTAATTAATATTTCAATTACATATTATTTCGTATGCAACTTTCAAAAGTGTGCTTTGCTAACTGTATAAAAGTCGAGATAAATAAAGCATGAATGTAATATTAAATATTTATATTATTATAACTCAAAATGTATTACAAAAAATGACAATATACAAGAATATGGCTATATTATACAGGTTATTAAAAATATGTGGGGCACCATTTTGGGACATGGTATAAAAAGTAAAAATAAACATAACATTTCCTCTGACACTATGGTCTATCTCACTTCCTTAAGCGCCTGTCTGTCTGTTTGTGTGTGTTTTGTTAAAAATCATAACTCAAAACAAGTTTTAGCTACAGCGTTGTAATTTTATACATTTGTATTTATCATCAAAGCCAAACTTTCTGCTGAAATAACAATCAATATCACTATTGTATTCAAAATGGTGGTATTCTTAATACTTTAAAGCGAAATATCATGGAAGTCGACGAGACTAGAAAATATTGTAAAGATACATTAAAAATAGCTCATGAAAAGACAAAAATTGTAATACCTTATTTGTTACAAACGGATAATAACGAATGGAATCAATCCATTTTTAATACATTTATGTTTTTCTACTAATGTAAAGTTTTAATCATGACTGGAGAACAATTTATTATTTCCATTATTTTTTATCCACTTGTAACAAATAATGTATTAACATTTTTGTCCTTTCATTAGCTATTTTTAATATACCTAAACATTTTTCCCTCTGATAGGTTTCCATGACATTTCACTTTAAAGTATTAAGAAGACCGCCATTTTTTAAATAATGGCGATATTTAATTTTTATTTCAGCAGAAAGTTAGGTTTTGATGAGACATACAACTATGTAACATTAAAATTCTGTAGCTGAAACTGTCTTTGAGTTATGATGTATTAAATTCGGGTGCCTGCCCTCCGTAACAGACTATTAACATTGTGCATATGACCACCGAAGGTTATTTGCCACGAACGTAGTTTTTCCGTGATATCTCGGAAAGAAATAACTGTTGTATATCAAAATAGTCTTGAAATTCGTGTTTAACACGAAAAACTAGATCGACTTTTAAAAATATGATAAAATCACGAAAAATAACGCAGATTGTTAAATTTTCAAAAATTTAGAATGTTTGTTGTTTTTAGTATAAAACATTATTTCCGGGGAATAAAAAGTGTATTTTCATCAAACATAGACATGATACTACCCACTGGTGAAAAAAATTCAAGATTGCTGAGGTGCCTAGAAAGTCCATAAATACCTAATATTATTTTAAATAAGAAAAAAACAATAAAACTCAAGCAAAGCTACAATGGCATACGGATAACAATAATCATATACGAGGTAAATTTACTATACATTAATTTATCTAAGTAGGAATAATAACACTAAAACACAGGCTCTAGGTTACCATGACATGTGTAGAAGTAGTGGGCGAACCACCCAGTCGTGCTCTAGAGATAGACTGATGGAGTGGTGAGGGGAAGGGGGGTTGTATTAGGCCATTTACCTCCAAACGATATTTCCTCCTCCATCCAATTGCCTGGATTTGATACTGGAGTAAGCCCTAGGGTTGGTGTTTTAGGATATCACATGTAGAGTGCGACTTAAAAATACCATCCTTTCTCGATTCACACAAATTTATAATTATAACAAACATATTTTCATATTTTCTGATCGAACTTGAAACTATTGATGGCATTTTATTTTTAAATAATAATTAAAAATGTATCATTACGTCAGATAAATCATTTGTTAGTTATTTATAGTGACGTTACGCTTAAAAACTAGGTGCTTTCAGAAAGTAACAAGACAACAATAGTAATTTTATATATCATCATGTGAACAACTATACTTCAATCAGTAAAATATGTATATAGGTGTCAATTTGTATTTTTTAATTATAGATTCTATATAAATGCATGATTTTGAATCAATGGACGTTAAATATTTACAATTTATCAACAATGATTTTTATATAGGATTTCTTAAACCCTCACAAATAAATAGGCTACTATTCCAAACTTTCGTAAAATTATGTCTTTCTTTGAACCTGGTTTTTATTTTCCTTGTTGTCCATAATAATATTATAATGGCTTATTTAAATGAAAATTTGTTCCGAAAACAGTAACAATTATTTGCCAGCACTTGCAAAGGGGGCACTATAAATTATAAATGTAATAAAAATGCAGCAAATTGGATTGTGGTATTAAACAATGAACTAAAATATTTGATTCACTGCAGTAATAAAATGTAATAATTTCAGCTGATTAATTAATTCGCTGGATTACACCAATATCTGAATTATCTGTTTTCCTGGGTGATAGCGTGCGTGTAGTGCTTTGTAATTCCATAACACACCATAACGTGTAACGGGATTTGTTAATATGAAGTTTGATGAGTTTATTGTAAATTATGGTCTTTGCATTCAGTTTTTGCATCGGGTACAATTGAATAGATGGTTCATCTAATATGGATTTCAATTATTTTTATAATGTGCTATACTCATCCAATTGCGTAACCTTAATATATATGAATAGGCCGATTAAAAGTGACCCACTGAATGAACTGGTGCGATAGAGATGCACTGAGTGGTGAAAGTGAGATACAGAACTTCTAGGATGATAGTAGTCTGCGTGATGATGACACAATAGGAAGCCCCACCCACTACGTCGATAGCAGCAGTACTATTGGTTCGTCTGATTAGCAATAAGGAATCAAGTTTAGAACGATTAAATTAAATTATTATTTAGTATTCGAATAACAATTTGTAGTAAAAGTAACACAATAAATAATAATGTAAGAAATAAATAACAATAACAAAATTCCAGAGTCCACTACAGTTATATTTGTCAACTAAACAATTTTCCGGAACCTTAGCACGTAAATGTGGAAGTTAGTCACTCCCATGATTCATGACAGCTTTGCGGTGGACTGATTCCCCTCCGCTGCTGAACCCCCAATACGTTAAATGTAACACTTTGATTTTTTTCTGTCCAACCTGATAATAATAGCTCGTTAGATAAAGATACATTATTTTTTTTATAAATATCATTGTGAAATAAGTAAATAAACTATGTTCTTGTAAAAATGTATATAATCAAAATAAGTAGTAAAAGATAGTAAACATCTTATATATTTGCAACAAAGGTAATGGTTTTTTATTGCAGTCATAACTATTCATTAGTCATATTGTATCCTTTCTCTACAATCCAATAAACAATTTTACTGTAGCTAGGATTATGAACATTTCATTGCGGTTTTTATTTTAGATTCCTGTTTGAAAGTACTCATATAACATTCATGTTTACAGATACATTTGATATAAATTTACTGTTTAAATAAAGAGTGTTCAAATTTTAAAATCATGCAGATCAGATGTATATTATCGAATTATTTTTCTTTGATATTTTCAACCCCAGATTATATATACTATCATGTGAATGTGCTGCATATTTTTTTATATGTTATGTTCTATGAAAATAAGATCACCTTAACTAAAATTAAATCTTTTGACACCAGTTAAAACTAAATTATTCTAATTGAAATCCATTACGAGGCTAAAATTTAAGGTTGAATGACTAAGAAGTTTGTTTATTAACTTTAGAACTGTAGATAGGTGGATCGGGGCCTTTATTATGATTGAACGGAGGAATTTTCTTTTTACTTAAGCAAGAGAGAATGTGCTGAGACCGTGGGTATGAAATAAAAATTAAATCTATATGAATATCATTTATACGTAATGTGTTTATGAATAAATTTCATGTAAATTTTGAAAGTTTTCTATAGAATTGAATAAAATAATACCTTTATTGTATAACTTAAAATAATATATTATTGAACATTTGGGAGAACCTATGGGCTAGTGGTCTAAGACGTCAGGACTTGGTTAGAGATACACTGGTTCGAATCCTGACTTTGACTTTTAATTTTATCAGCAATGTTTACCTTGTACTCTACTGGCACTCCCCCTTACTCTGTCTGGTAAGTTCCCTGTACAGATTAATAGTGTATGAGGAACGGGAAGAGTAAAATTAAAAAGCAAACCATCCTATTCTTAAGAATAATAATAACCTTATTCAATATTTCTTTGCACCCAGCGAACGTAGTTATGGTTTAATATTACCATCCCTCCCACCCATTCTACCTAAATTACTCGTGTTTATTCGGTTAGTCGTACTTATTTTTAAGACACTTCATTTAGTTCATATTCAATTGATATGAAAGGATATTGATTAAATACCTTTTTTTTGTCGCCATAGAGAAAACTGGAAAAAGAGTTCGCTAAAAAAAGACAAATCCAACTTCCTCTAAACTACAATGAAATGAAATACGTCTTTATTTAACCAGGCGAAGTTGGGACTAGAAAGTCCCTTCTTCCACTTAACCTGATACAAAAATAATTACAATTATAACAGTTTTGTTTTTAAATATAGTAATTACAACTGAATAAAAGTAACAATAACTATTATAATACAAAAAATAATTAACTATCTTAAAGTAAATAATATTAATAATAATAGTGAAAATATATATTTAATTACAAGTATAAAATAAATTAACAGACTTAGAAATAAAAATAAAATTTTGAAATTCCACTTACACCCTCACACACGCTCTCTTCAACTGGACCACACGCTCATTCATTTATTAACTTAATAGTAAATCATAAAAACTAAAAGAAAAAACTTACAAACCACATTCATACGTATCCTCCAGATGCTTGCCAAAAAATGTTAGAATAGTCTGGTTCTCGTAAGGCTTGTACCAATGTACATATGGGTTATGCAAAGAAAGAGTCTAATTTATGTATGTTTCAATAAAATATGTCTAAAATAGTTCTGTAATACCGTACCCCTTTCCGTAATAGCCCCTTCACGACTTATTAGGCAATGTCAGCAATACATACCAGTAGCTGAATCACGGTCTTACGCCGTTGTATATTGTAGTGTGTGAAGGGGGTGGAAAGACTAGTGCTGCTAAAATTATGAAAATTCCAATAGATATACAAATTTTACTATCAGTCATTAAAGATTATGGATACAATTATCTTTGGTTTTGTCTAAAAAGTGAATTACCCTGGTTATCTCTCAAAAAGGTTAAAAAAATTATTCAATAAGAATGAACTGAATAAAACATTTTCTAATCAGTACATTACAACACTTATTTAAATTGTATTGTGAAATTGACCTTTTGTTATCATCTGTTAAAATTATCTGTTACCATAACATTAGTTCGTATTTTGTTTTCCGCAAAATACTTTTATGATTTCAAAAAACAAAACTGTTACAAACACTTATTTATAACTAATGTTCAATGCAAATAAAATGATTTTATACATCAATGACGAGTTTTCTCTCTTTGAATGTTTTTTATTACTTTTGAAAACGTAAACACATTGAAAATGAAGCGTTTACCGATCACACTTTATTAGTTGAAATATTCTTTTACTTACTAAAAAAAAAAAAAAATAAATAAATAAAATAAAAAATATAAACATTTGAAATGGTCTTGACCGGAGAAATTCTAACAATATGGCAAGCAAAATTGATCGTGACTGTTCTTTGGATAGGTGAGCGGTGAAGGGAAGTCACCGTTTCTTCCAAGGGAAGACTGTTTTTTCGGATGTGCCTTTAAGCCGTTAGCTGCCAGGTTAAATGATAGAGAGGACAATTTAGACCTAACTTCGGCTGATAAAATAGGACCCCTTTTTTAAACATGTCGTTTAAATTTTTAATTATTTATAATATTATTTTTAAATAAGTTTTTATTAATAGGAATTGTCTGATTATTAAAACAAAAAACATCCTTATATTTTTGTTCATAAAAAACTTAATAAATATAATTAAACAAAGGGTTTCTTCCTACCAATCCTCTGTTGTAGGCCTAATCAGTTTCAAATACCGATATGCGTGAGAATAAGTTGATTGATTTACTCTCTAATAAAGTCCAACAATACAAATAATGCAAGGTGTATTTTTTTCCTAAGAGGGTTGCAGTTCAAATCCGACCCATGGTAATTACTTGAAAGTTTACAGTTTAATGTTTGCAATTAACGTAAAAAAGTATCCATGTTACCTATAGATAAATAATAATAGTTTTTGTGTCCAGCAAGCCTAATGGTTAGCACTCCTGACTTCAATGCAGGGGTCACGGGTTCAAACCCTAGGAGGTCTAACTAGATTTAGCTTGATGAGTATGAACCGTTGTCTCATAACACGTTGGAATAATCAGTCTGAAATGCCACCAATGAAAAAAAAAAAATAATAAAATAGAAAATCAATGATTAATTATCGAATTTAAAAAATACAATCTTACTATGAAATATAATGATGTTTATAAAACAGTTACTCTTTGAATATTATTAGTAATATTGATTTTTAATTTGCTAAAATGTAAGCAAAACTATAAGTTTACACAAGGAATTATAAAGCATATGTCAAGCCAAAACCAACAATATAATTAGATATGTAGGATGGATTAAAAATTATAACCTGATAGTTTATTGCTTGTTTTATATATAATTTTTATTTATAAGTTAATAGTCATTAGGATGTTAGTGTTTACATTTATTTTCTATACTATTAGTTAACTTTTGCACTTTATTTTCATTTACGAAAGTAAATTAATTAATTAAAAGTAAACATAATTATTTCTAAAAGAGAATACGTTGAATAATATACTTATCAATTTTTATTTGACTGTCAATCTATATATTTCTAAATCCTCAAAAAATTTGAAGCCAATCAACAGTTGTTTATATGTTTTATATAAATTATAGTTATTTTGTATAAATACAAGAACCTGTGAGCAATAAGTACATTTGTTAACAATATTAAATTAAATTTGGTTAGTTAGTGTCTAAAGACCATAAACATGGGTAGCTGAAAAATGATAAAACAGGTACAGAAAATCATGTCTAATCAGTTTAAAAACAGGTTGGCTACTGTCCAGGAAAATCATAGCAATGTGGTTTCGATGCACTTCAAGCATCGATTAGGTCATATTGAATAGGTCACATAAGTTAAACCTTGTTATTTTTTCTTGCAAATACGAAATTGTCGTATCTCTGTGAACGATGACTTTGGAGACATAGAGCTGGCGGTATCGTTCGCTGCATTTTGGAAATCAAAACAAATATTTCGATTGTTTTTGTGTAACAGATGTTCTTAATGATGTAAAATAAGTCAGACGATTTAAATTCACACAAAAATAAGCAATGTTTAAGCCAATGTAACCATTAAAGCAGCATATACATAAATCAATAAAACACTATGATGATATAACGTAGGCCGTTTAGAAAACGAACTTATAAACGCAATGGTTTGAAAGAGATGTACTAATTGGTGCAAGTAAGACAGAGAACTACTCTTCCCCCACTATTTAATTCCACTTAAAACGCGTCATGACATCCAGGATGGTAGGCTGGGTGATGGTGTCACAGTAGCCCCGTCTATTTTATGGCATTATCAGCAGTAACTATTGGCTAGCACTATATTAGCTAGTGGGGTGAAGTTTTTTTATCTTTGATACTTTTCCTACCATCATTTACTCTTAAGCTTTAAAATTAATCTTCTTCTTTGGTCGATAAATTACACAGGGAGAGATTTGCTTTAAATATTTATATACCTCTTTTCTCCATATTCAGAGGATATAAACTCAACTCCGTATTGTATATATTAACGAGAGATGACGTCACATACCAGTTTTGAGGAATGTAAATAAACGCCATATAGATGTAATTACGTTGTCTGGACACGAAATATTGACAATTTCTCAGTAGCAGCCGAAGTGGTTCGACTACTTTTTGATATGCTGACGAAATTGTAAAAGGCCACAAGCGCACCTGGCACTCTTGGAGGCTCCAGAGACAGGTGCTGGACAAGAATCTCGGCGCGCACCTGCTTGACCAGTATCACCTGCCACTTGGAAGTTCCTTGTCGGTCGAGATCATCACTTCGGCACCCGCTGTTCAATATGACTGTTATTGCCCGATATATCCTCTAATAGCTGCTCACTATGCCATAATGTTGGTTTTATATGGGATAAGTGTGAACAATCGAGTATTATAGGCCTATATCACTTATCCAAAAGGAAAAGAAAGAAATAACAATAAACAATTAAATCTATGGAACGAATTATGCTTTATTATTAGTTTAATAAAATTTTGAAGATATTATTATGTGAATGGTTTCGTTAAATGAAGGTAGAATATTTTAGGATCGTTATGATAATTTATTGTACTATAAATTTGCCAAATAAAACAATAGTAAGAACTGGTATTGTTCCTCTTGATTCAACTAATACGTTATTTGTGTCTATTTATTTTCAATCATATCTTTCATAATTTACTGTTGGTTAATTTTTTTTTAAATAGTAATAATGATAGTTTCCAAAAATAAATTTAAACAATGATACGATAGGTATGTTTACAGAATACATAGTAGTACAATAAAATAATAGAATTATATGTTTTCAGGTACAAAATCTTACTTTTTTAGATTGTTTCCTTATTTACAAAGTATATAGATTTAACACGGGATATCTTAGGTGACTCATGATAAATTAGCTAGAGATTGGTATAACACGTATATATATAAATTGATATGATTCATTTCTAACATTGGAAGCATTTTTAAAAATAAGAGAAGAGACAGGAAATAGAGTATAGAAGATTGTGCTGTTTTAATCATGTAAATAAAATATTATGAATTCAATTTTAAAAAGGAATTGAAGATTCTGATATACAAAATGTATTATCAAGCAATCCTAATATTATTGGGAGTGTGAAAATGGAGATGGGCAAAAGGGGACTTAAGCAGATTGGAGGCAGCAGAAATAGATTTTTTAAGAGGAATAGAGAAGTTAGCAGAATGAGTAGAATGACGAATAAAATAACCAGTGGCCTTGACCCGAGGGTTCCGACTTAATTGCATGATAGTGGAGTCAAGCAACATCGAGCGTGGCTGTTCATTGGATGGGTGACCGTCTGAGCGACCTAGTCCTTCTACGAAACCCATCTGACCGGTCACTGGTGGGGGTTCAGAAGTCACCCTTAAGACGTTAGTCCCCAGCTTAAGTGTTAGAGAAGGCTTCTTAGTCCTAACTTCACCTGGTAAAATAAGACCAACTTTAACTTTTTTTTAACCAGAGAAAGATTGAAAGTAATACGAATACAATGGAAAGAAAAAGCGTATAGTAAATGGGTCGTGAGAGCACTGGAGAAAAAGAAAAGAGGAAGGAGGATTGGAAGGTGGGAGGACCAAGTGTAGAAAGAAAGTGTAGACCTTCGTGGAGAGAAGAAGAAGGTAGTAAAAACTACTGGAGGAAGGGTAAATAGAAAACCCGGAGGGATAGGCAAAAGTGGAGGAGGATGTAAAAGGAAATTTCAATGGATGATGATGATATATGTTTGTGTCTTTGAAAGGAAGTATAGCCATGACATTGATCAACATTTAGTTGTAAATGTTTGAACTAAGGGCTACCAAACAATCTTTTTAATTAACGTCAATCACTCAATAATCTACAGAACTTGGAAAATAACAAACTTCAAAATTCAGGTCATCTCATTTTATATTATTATTTACTCTGTCAGATGTCATGTTATATTTAGTTTATCAATTCTTATCTAGATTCCGTGTTGGACAACATACACAAACAATAATGAAGTCATTTAAACGCAAATGGAAGCCAAATTACATCACAGTTAATTTCCAGATTGACTTAATTATTGTTTCGAATAGATAACTAAACCAACCGTGTTAATGGTTACTTAACTAGGCAATAATGAATCCAGTTACAACAGTGGGACAGTCCTCATTAATGGAAAATGTATGCGTGGAAAGTCCTCAAGAAAAATTAAGTTTTATGTTGTAAAATAGTTTTAAAAAATTTGTATGGTAACTATTGATGCTTTTTATGAACTAACTGAGGTTTAACAATTTATTTCCAAACGATTTATTGATACTTTTTATAAAATTATATTGATTTCTATCTCCTTTGTATTCATATATATCCAGTTATTTATGTGGTAATTTTTATATTTTGAGTTATTTTTAGATCGTTAAATGTGCTGTACACCATGTAAAGTTTAAATACAATAACCCAACAAGAAATAAATAATCGCATTGTTCTCTTCAAATTATCAGGAAACATTAGTAAAACGTTTTGTACCTTGAAAATATTCTAGAAACACTGAACCCAACTTTCATTCACAAGTCTGCCACCGTTTATTTAAGATATGTCTTAAACCACAAATCAGTCTCTCTGTTAACTTGACCGGAATAAAGTTGCAGCCGCAGCTAGGTTCGAGAATAGTGTGAACGTTGTGTTGGTGGGGAACACGCCTAGATTAGTACTAACTCAATCCCAAGGATGATTCTAACAGGTTTAGTATATTTCTCTCGTAAGTCCGAAATTGAATACATATACCTCCTGACTGACCCACCCACCCATGCACGGTGGTAATGACAAACACCCACCCAAGTACGATAGTATTGACCCACCCATCCATGTACGGTGGTATTGACCCATCCACCCATGTACGATGGTATTGCTTCACCACCCACCCATGTACAATGGTATTGACCCACCCATCCATGTACGATGGTATTGACCTACCCACTTATGTACGATGCCATTGCCATTCCCACCCATGCACGGTGGTAATGACAAACACCCACCCATGTACGATGGTATTGACCCACCCACCCATGTACGATGGTATTGCTTTACCACCCACCCATGTACAATGGTATTGACCCACCCACCCATGTACAATCGATGTTATTGACCCACCCACCCATGTACGATGGTATTGACCCACCCACCGATGTACGATGGTATTGACCCACCCACCCATGTACAATGGTATTTTCATACCCACCCATGCACGGTAGTAATGACAAACACCCACCCATGTACGATGGTATTGACCCACCCACCCATGCACGGTGGTAATGACGAACACCCACCCAAGTACGATGGTACTGACCCACTTACCCATATACGATGGTATTGCCTCACCCACCCATCCACGTTGGTAATGACGAACACCTACCCAAGTACGTTGGTATTGACCCACCCACCCATGTACGATGGTATTGACCCACCCACCATGTACGATGGTATTGACCAACCCACCCTTGTACGATGGTATTGGCCCCCCACTCATCCATGTATGGTGGTATTAACCCACCCACCCATGTACGATTGTATTGACCCACCCACCCATGTACGATGGTATTGACCCACCCACCCATGTACGAAGATACTGACCTACCCACCCATGTCCAACGTTATTGATCCACCCACCCACTTACGGTGGTATTGACCCACCTATGTACGATAGTATTGCCTCACCCACCCATGTACGATGGTATTTACCTACCCACCCGTGTCCGATGGTATTGATCCACCCACCCATGTTCGATGGTATTGCCTCACAAACCCATGTACGATTGTATTGACCCCCCCTCCCCTCCATATGTCGGAAACTTCGTATACATCGCCTAAAGATAATCAATTAGTACAATCTAGCAGTGTTTCCTCACATAGTAAAAAGAAAGAATTTAGTACATAATAGTATTGAATATTTTACGTCTGGCAGTTCCAATAAAAAAGCTGTTTCTACTTATTCTAAATAATTTTATAGTGTTTATGGTTTCTAAATCATTTTTTTAAATCTTAAAATATAATCATATGAGGTGTAGGAGTTTATTAAAACTCTCTGCTAGTTAGAATCACCTTGTCGATCATTTAATTAAACTGTTAACATAATATAAATTAACCAATGATTAAAAATCAATGTTCTTTCTATACTATCTATGTTTGGTACTATACTATATATGTTTGTGTCGGCATTTTTGTTACTCGTAATTTACTAAAATAAAATTTTGTTAAACAATGATTTGTTTTTGCGAACAAGTAAATGTCATACATACCCCACAGATGATCGCTGTTGCTCAACATTTTGAGCTGTCACTAGTTACTATAATTCTATACTAGTACAACGAATTGGCCAACTGTAATTATTTTGAACTTGTTAACACGTTTACAACGACAAAAAAGTCACAGAACAGCCAGAGATAAAATACTCTTATCATAAATTATAGTGTTGGCATTTTTGTTACTCGTAATTTACAAAAATAAAATTTTGTTAAACAATGATTTGTTTTTGTGAACAAGTAAATGTCATACGTACGCCACAGACGATCGCTGTTGCTCAACATTTTGAGCTGTCACTCTGTTGTGACAGACTCTGTCTGTGTCAATCAGATGTACAAAGCTTTAATCAAACTGTAAACGTTAAAATGTTGAAAACTGTCACATGAAAGAGTTTTATAAACGTTTTTGCTAATATATTAGTAAAATAATTTATTTTTACTTACTTGATGACCTATGTTTGTTATGTACCCTAAAATAATTCCTATATGAAACTTATAAATACTTCATAAATTGATATCCCAATATATTAAAAGAGGAATTTAAGGCAAGTAAAGTTCATTGCTTGGGTAAGTAAGCGCATTAAAAGCATACAAATAATTATCGATAAAAATATGTTGAGTTAATTAGAAACATCACCACTGTTAGTGTGTGTGTAGGATGGGTGGTAGGATCATAACTACTTTGAGTTTATGGCTGAAATTGGTATAAGAAGTTAATATTGCTTGTATACCAACCATTAATTGCTTTTAAACCAATTTTATAAGCTGTCAATTGGTAGATGCTGTTTTCCTGCAGAAGATCCTCTGTGGCCACGTAGACTGCCCTGATCTTCTTAAATTACTCAACGTTCAAGCCTCCTGCTAGATCCCACTTCATGTTTCCGGTACAGTCCCACCTTATAAATATATTTTTTTTATACCAGTCACCAGATGCTAGCCCCTATCCCTAGTCTGTACCGATTGGGTAATACACTATATTTAGCAAGTTTATTAACCTTATTATGTTTATATTTTTTTTTTTACATTTAGGTATATCTGATGTAATATTGTTGTTTATGCTATTGCATATTTTATAATATGCGTTGTAATTTGCTTTTTATGAATTATGTATATACTCGTAATTATCATTCTTATTTGGTTGTTATCTGTTTTATATCGTGTATCTTGCTAATTATCTTGCATATTTAAGTGTAGTGTCTAAATAACTTGTCAAAATGGTGTTTACTATTAATAAATAAAATTGAATAAAAATACCTTGATTTTTCAATTTAAAAAAATGTTCAATACTTGTTCGAATGGCAATAAAAAGAAAATATATTGTAAATGTATTCAATTTAGTTAGTTGATAGTAGTCGGTGCAAGGTCAAACAGAAGGAATGCGGACACTCGAATCTTTACGTTTGTGTTCGTTAAAATATCTCAACATTAAGATTTTATAAGCTGGAACTTTATAAAAAATGTTCAACTTGATCAGTTTTTGTTAAAAATAAACTGATTATGTTTTGAGAACCTTGAAAACTTGGGAAATACTCTGATGTACCTGAGAAAACAAATGCTTCTGTTATAGCTTAAGATTCAGTATTTTCAATTCATCATAAGGTAATGACCAAATACAAATATATAAAAATAAGTTCAATAACTAACTACTACTCGAATTATAATTTCACTCGAGTATAAAGTTGCCTTCAATTTACTTAATTTTTTGGTTGCTAATATAAATTTAATTTAATTACAAACATTTTTCTCAAATCGAGTTAATATGTTTTTGTATGTGAGGATATTAATTATAGAACACAAAGGTTACTGATCATTTTATAATTTATTGAGGCGGCACTAGTGGTGCAGTGTTGTAACCCAGTTACTCGGAGACAGTGTTGTGGAGATTATAGGCGATAGGTTCTATGTTCGGTCCTAGTAATACTGACATGGCGTCTGCTCAATGGTTGCCATTGACGTGTACATTACTAGAGGTCTAGGATGTCCATGTTGGATGGTAGTCAATGTTCAGACGTTGTGTAAGGAAAAGAACTGAGTGTTAGGATTGTCAATTAGCTGAAAATCAGACATACTGGAGCAGCTGTAGTAGCTAAGGGGTTAAGGTGATGGCTTCCCACGTAACTGGTCCGGCTTCGATTCCCGATAAAACCAGTAACAGTTTTTGCCCTGCCACTCCCGTGGTTTGGAAGTCATGTAAAGCCGTTGGTCCCCAGGTTAAGTGTTAGAGAGGGCTTCTTAGCCCTAACTTCGCCTGCTTAACCCTTACTTCGCCTGGTAAAGTAAAACGAACTTTAACTTTTAACTTTTTTAAACAATACGTAGTTCGGATTCTATGTAAAGCTGTAGGTCCTTAGTAGCCCTAGCTGTTGGGCTAATAATAAACAGCTCTTAATGAAGAACAGTCAACCTTTGTTAGTAACAATGGCTACACTCGTTTGTCTACAGGCATTCACTCACCACTCATATTCGCCCATATCTTGAAGATCGGCGTCTTATTGATAACTAATAATGAATTAATGAGATACAATCTATTGTTGTGCGTACTCAATATTTGTGTATATTTATGCCCAAATCACCTTAATTTAACTACTTATGATATAATGTTATTAAAAATAGTTAAATTAACTTGGTTCTAGCGTCAGACAACCACATTTTGTATTTTAACTCTGAAAATATTGCTAAAAGATTTTAGAAAATTATATGTTATACAAATTAACTGTTTATAATGTCAATAGATTTTTCTTACTATCTTTTACAAAATTATACTGTCCTTATTTTTAGTATACATATTTATTTCGTTTTGTATTTAATTATTTCAATTAAATTTAGTGTTTGTCACAAGTTAAATTTTTGTGTAAACAGCTTACTTATCACTGTTTTGTAACTCACTTATCACAATATAATTTCAATAAAACTGTGAATCTAATAATAAATCAGAACAAATCAGGTGTTAAAGTTTTAACTAAACTCTTGACATGTTTAGTAACTAACAACTATCTTTCATCTTCCTTACTTCAAAATACACTCATATCTCCATATCTCCACAACAGGATCCATTCTTTACAAACTCTCCATAGTTGACGACTTGTTAACCAAAACTTCCAAACTGACGAAACCTAACTCCTTCCTGATATTTTCCTTATTTTTTTGTCATACCAGTCCTTTTGTCCCGTCGCAACAAAAGGACGTAATACCCTTCGTTTGATAATATCCCACTAACTTTATTTCTGTCTAAAATAAACTATCCTTGCGAGCAAGAGGGAAATTACTTTTCAAAGTAAAGTTTCTCCCTATTTGGAGTCATAATCTTAGTTTTACCATATAGATATAATTTATATGTCATTTACATGGGACTACACTAGCGCTCCACAATGGACCACAAAACAGCTGATAATTATGAACACAACATTTATCATTAGATATGAAATATATCTGTGATTATATAAAATAAATGGGTGTTTGTTTATTTAAATAATACTTGCTTCACTAAGGGGTGGTTCTCTACGCTTGCCTACTCTTCTCTCGATGACTCTCCCTAAACTATCACATCATTATACAAACAGCCTGCTGCTATTCTCCTAATTAATAATAGTTTAGAAAACATTATAAGTCTACTTTAGGGAGATGCAAAGTATTCCATTCATTTCAGAGATAGTAGAAATGCATTGAAACATTTCATTGCGTGAACCAAATTAGCCAAGCTTAGAATTTAAAGAAATCCATTTTAGTGGGTCTATTATATAAAAGCTAACTTCTCTACAAATTTCATAAAAACTTGCTCAGTGGTTCCACAGAGTTTTTGGCGAGTGATTACATCGTTTTTGGATTTTATATATTAAGCTTATAACTATTTTGACAAAATAATAATAAAAACCAACGAAGCTATTAGAATCAATTTGTTTTGCGAACATTTTATGTTTTGTGTAATCCAAAGGTGTTTACATAAAATAATTTAAAAAATATTCTGAAATCATCACAAATAAACCATTAAGTTAGAAACCTTATAAGGTTATGTTTTCATGAAGAAGGGACAAGGCATGGTGTTGTTATATAGAAGACATAATTAATTATTTTTGTTTATAGTTAATTCATGATTATACTCAATAATAAAAGAAAAAGATTTTGACTAGTTCCTTTTGTTTAAAAATTACGTGTAATTGGGTACGTAAAATAGGTAAAATGTACGTTTTGATAAATAATTCGATGAGCACATTTATGTTAGGTTTCATATATTTTAATTGTTGTTTTTTATTTTATTTTATTTTTTTATTACTAATATAATAAATAGTTCATATATTTATCGTTGTATATCTCTTATATTATTTATTTCTTATAAATTTAATATCAATTTACTAGTTTATAACAGCTAAGAATTGTTATCTATCCATTTTCACAGTTTTTCAAGTTTTCAATAATTCGTTTAGAGTTATTTATTTAATATACTATTAAATTCACTATCAACTCGAATTATTATAATTTTTCGATAAATAAAATAATTATTTAAGACACTACTAAAAATTATTACAGTATTTATTACTGTATATTTATTACCTTAGGTTCGGTGAATTTAAATTAATTTCGATATAATTAAATATAGATTAATTATAGTGGTAATTATTTAATTTTAGTACAATTAATATTTTTTAATTCTTTTGTAGTTATTTTTTGGAAATAGGCCTAGCAATTTCGAAATTCAGCAGGGTTTGCAGTAGGTTTGGAAGAATATTCTCTATAATTCGGCCGGGTAGAAAGCGACCTGCGTGTTATATTTAGTGCATGTAGGGGTTCCAGTAGCAGAGGGGTGTCTTTCTACCACTCAGCTATCTTGCTACACGGGCATGACTAACTCACACCGTCAATTGTTCAACTTTCGCAACAGTGTTTAAACGAAAAAAACTGTAACAAACTGTACAATTTTTATTATTCACATTAGTATTCATCGTTTCATTACTAGTATTAATTGTTATTGGAATACTAAATAATAATTTAATTTAATTGTTCTAAGCTTGATTCGTTAGTGTTAATTAAACCAACCAATAGTCACTGCTGCTAATGACGTAAAATGGGTGGAGCTTGCTACTGTGCCGTCATCGTACGGCCTAACGATATGGATGCCATGACAACTGTTCAATATAATTTAACAATGGGGGAGGAGTAATTCTCTGTCTCTATTGCACCACTCTCACTCACACAAGTGAGTTGAATAGGTCATTTTTAAGTGGCTTATGGCTCGTATGATATATTTTTTTTATCTTTTAATCTGTGACATATTGTATGGTAAAAATGCAGTTTTTTTTAGCTTATTTCAGTTCGAATGGTACCATTATGTTAGGTTAGATTAGGATAAGGTAGATGACCCAGTGTAGACAGGTGTTGTGGGAAATAAATTTCTTTCTAATTAGTTGACTCATGTATCACTCAGGAGAACTATTTTGTTCTCATATACACAAATTCTCTATTGAATAAAATTTATTTGAAATATTATACTTTGATTCAGTTTGTGTAGTAATATTAGCACTAAATTACCACATACCATTTAATGTCATTCCATTTACAACAAACTACCAACATCGAATGTCGTGTATTCCACGATAAGGAGCATGGCTTTCCTTGAAACCAGCCGATGGATAAGGAAGGTTGTCCCTGTGTTGTGTGTAAATTAGTGTGAACTTCTCCATATTTTAAAATAAGGTCGCGTTATACTTTCATTTAAGTAGTGGTTTTTGCCCATTTCTCGTTCTTTATTACAAATATTAACACTTAGATCTGCTTATAAGGCTAAGAATTTTCATTTAGCTAAAATTGGTTTTTGTGGGTAAATGGGACTAACATTGCTCAACTAAGTGCACTAGAGGAACTGAATAGAACTATTGTAAAACCACAGCTTTCTCTGCCATAAGGAAGTCTGAAATTTGTTTTGTGGCATTTTAAAGCAACACTATGATGTTGATAATTTAATCTTAGAACAAGATTGTGGCAACTTAATGACCCTCTGATGTTAATAAATTAAACAGAACGAGACTGTGTAATCTTAAAGCAACCATGCTATGTTGCTAACTTAAACTTTACACGATTGATAAGTAGTAACATGATCAAAGTTAAACTTAGATATCAAAGCATCTAAAAGCAAACATATCAGGTCCATAACTTAAACTTAGAAAAACATTGCGGTACCTCAAAGCAGCCCTATATCTTATTTATAACTTAGAACAAGATTGTGGCAACATAAAACAACCCTATCAAGTTAATAACTTAAATCTTAAGCTTAAAACAACATTGTGTTATCTTAAAGCAATCGTCTCATTTCGATAAAATAAACTTAGAGTAATATTTAGACATCTTAAAACAACTCTGTTAATTTTGAAGGCATACATTTTGGATATAACTTAGTAATCACTCATAATTTTGCCATACAAACACCACGTGGTGAACTCTCACAAGAAAAACAAGTCCAGCTTCAAATGTCACCTATTTTAGAGGATTGTTTGTCAGGTCAGTACAAGCAAATAGTGCTATGGTGTCTTATTAGATCCGTTTTTCCGTTTTCTGTCTGTGTGACTGTATGTGTTTTTTACAAAGTTTGTAATGTACTGAAACCCGTTTGACATAAAATACTACATTTTTGTATGGAGGTTTATCTTACAAAGATACTTTTTATGTAAAAAGGCTAAATGTCTAAGACTATCAGTTTCAAAAAGTGGTTGTTTAAAAATGTTAACGTAAAATAAAAAATAAACAAAAGAATAAAATAAAAACTACACACTTTACACAAAAATGTTAACACACATGATTTATAGACTATGTTATGCCAATTTCAACGATATTCCAATTTAGATTGGTTGATAAATAACAGAGAAAACTTATTTCTGTAACTGAAAGCATTGTTATGTGAGTACTTTTTTTTCATATTACGTTGACATTTTTTATCAGCCGCCATTTTAAAACTTATACTCTTAAACATTTACCCGTTTTTAATAAAATTTATCTTTGTAATATTAATCTTCATATGAAAAAGTATTATATGTTGAAAAGTTTTCGATAATATATTCAATGTTATTGCAAAACACATACAGACACATAGACAGAAAACTGATCTAAGTAGAACACATGTTATATGGCACTATTTCCTTGTATTGACTTGACAAACAGTCCTCTAAAATATTTGACAGTCGAAGCTGACACTATGTATGGCTAAAATTATAACCACCAATCATCGTTCTATATAAATGAGCATGGCAAGTCAAGCGACGATTTGTTGTAAGAATCATCTTGTTATTTTGACACTTGATAGCACACGCAGATAATGGTGAAATAACTCATGCATTTGTTGTTATTTTAAAAAGGAATTTCAGTAGAATGTATTTTTTAATTGTATAAAACAATGAGTGTTTTACTTCATTAAATGGTATATTTTTTCTAATCATAAGGCTCTGAAAAAGCTTGTGTTTTAAGAAAATTAAACACATCCTTTTGTATAGGGTGGAACATGAAGTTAGCGTGAATTTTCCATAAAAATCATCTTTAAACATGAACCACCTGCTTTTTTCATATACATCTAGAACCAACACTGTTAAAAAAAAAAAAAAAAAAAAAAAATCACGAAGAATATTTTCAAGTAAACAAAGAGAACTAAAAATTCGTTTTATTCATTTAGATAGCCGTTTGCATTCTTCAAACCGTGCCATCCAACATAAAAGGCAAAAAATAAATATACAAAGACTGAACTATGGAATATCATTTTATATTCCATGTTTCCAGGGGTGGCACGTGAAAGCACCTTTTCCGTTTATCAGTGCGGAACATAATGCAATAATATTCAGAGCGTGGCAGTGGTGTTGGGAGTAAGGTAGGGGCGAGGGGGGTGACATGAAAGAGATAATGTGGTGAATAAACTGACACATGTCACGGGGTGCTTCCCCCCTCCCCTGTGTAGATCTGTCATCAAAGTGGAATGTGGAGGATACACTCTACACAGGTAAAGGTCGGTGGAAGTGGACGAATATTTTAAAACATAATTTTTACGTATACAGGCTGTAACAAAAAGGTGGAGCTGGCTATGCATTTTCAGATTTTATGTGTGATTCAAGATAAATATGAAAAATAATATGTTTTTCAATTTCCGCTTTGTTTAGCTGCTAGACGCCATTTTATTATTTTTTAATAAAACCATTTATATCTCTTTCGTCATCTTTACGGTTGTTACAAAACTCATACGGTAAACTTGCTCATGTTGGAAGGCAGCATTTATTTTAAAAGTATTTTTTTATTTTCTTTATTATTTTCAAAATAGCGGCAATTTTTTATTTTCAAATATCTAAAAAAACACTAGTTTTATTAACATTGTGTAAGACAAAAAATGTGTTTAAACAGCTTTCTCTTTCCAACGATGCCTCATTTGTAAAAATCACTTTAGATAGAAATATTTTATGAATTAACCTTAATTCACATACTGTTCAAATACTGTCAAATTAGTAGCCATTTATTTTGCATGATAAATTAAAATTAAATCATAAAATAGTTAGTTCCTAAGTGATTTTTACAAATGATGTATAATTGGAAAAGAAAAGTTGCTTAAATACATTTTGTACGATACAAAATTTTTATAAAATCAGTGATTCTTAAAATATCTGTTAAAATAAAACTACAAATGGAAACCATTTTGAAAACAGTAAAGATATTTGAAACAATTGTTTTAATAAATACTAACTTCAAACATAAACCCTTTTACCGAGTTTTGTAACAGTCGTAAAGATAACAATAAAGGTATAAATTGTCTTATTACAAAACCAAATGGTGTCTAGCTAAACAAACCGGAAATTAAAAAAAGTATTATTCTACATTTTTAGCTTAGAATCACACATAGAATCTTAAAATGCAAAGACAGGCCGACCTTTTTGTAACACCCTGTATATTGTCAGAATAGTTTTTTCTCTTTTTTTACCCCTTTGGAATACGATAGATCTATTACTTTTGTGTAAATTTACATATATAGGCTTTTATATAGTTTTGTGTATTATTCTCTCTGAAAGA
Source organism: Stictocephala bisonia (assembly GCA_035578905.1). Taxonomy (NCBI): domain Eukaryota; kingdom Metazoa; phylum Arthropoda; class Insecta; order Hemiptera; family Membracidae; genus Stictocephala; species Stictocephala bisonia. Next base: position 463,678 of record JAQJVL010000446.1, read on the forward strand.
ATCTGTTTTCTCTGTATATTTTACTGGCTGTTTAAGCACTAGTGTATGTTGGAACCTTCAATTGTTTATTTTTTCACTACCGTACAGTTTTACTATCTTCAGAACTAATGGAGTGTGTAGTATGACTATTATATTTTAACTGATTTGTCCAGTAGTACTGCAGTTTCTTTTTGTAGTTAGTAAAACTATATTTTGTTAAATATTAAAAAGAGATAATAGTATATATTTAAAAAAAAGTAATTAACTATCTCTACTTTTGACTTAGTTTCCTTAGTCTTCACAATAATTCAAGTTGATTTAGGCAATTTTTTTTTGTTTTGCAATACATATTATAGGCATTAATACAATAAGCAATACAAAAATAAGCATTAATAGGAAACACCCCTGACACACTCGCTAAGCTCATGTCACCTCGGCCTTCGGCCTCGGTCTGTTGCTCGTGTCTATATTCACAGCAGGATTAAAAACAACATAAAAAATATTTAGAATTTTTCATTTAACGATATTTTTGTTAAGTAGAAAATTCAGACAGTTTTAAAACCACACTAAAAATTCACAATGTTTTACAGCAGCATAAACATTATGAACTTAAAAATGTTTATATTATGTATTTATAAAAGCACTTTAGTAATAGAAAATCAATGCATCTAGAAGGGCCAGTAAACTGGAGCCCAGGTTTTTTTTACCTATTTTATATTTTTCCACCATTCTTGGTCTTTAACCTTTAACATGAGTCTAATAAAGTTATCTTAACTTAATCCTAGCTCGAACATTTTCATAGGAACCGATTAATGCACAAATTCAATTTATAGATTTCATATTCCTTAGTTTCCTCTCGTTTCCAAATCTAACCTAAGACTGTAGTCATAATCCGCAATTCCACTAACGTGAAGGGTGAGTGATAGACAACCCTCGAGGGAAAGCCGTTTATGCTGAGACGTCGGAAGTACCACCTGGGGAAATCTGAGGTACATATGTTACGTGCAGGGCGTGAGATGAGTGCACGCGTGCGGTGGCTGGCAAGTACTTGCAAGTTGCATGAGGAGACTGACTTCTCGGAGAACTTGAAGCCAAATTAACTGCTCCATAGATCGTCATAAAATTACCTATTATGCCTTGATTAACGAAAGAAAGTAGTGGCTGAGTCGTTACGATTTATATAATTTTCTAGTTCAAACATTATACTTCAGTACATCGTCAAAGCGTTAAACGTAGGTCTAATAAACTGTGTTTCAATCATCAATCAAACATGTTTTCATGATAACATTTCCAAGAAGATATAATCAAAAAGTCAATTTGTTTTGTTATTCAGTTTATAGCGTAATGTAATTTTTAAGTTTTATTTATAGAAGCGCCTGATCTGATATCAATCTAAATAAATAACATAACCTCACATATTCAGTTGTATTTATAGAAGCGCGTAATCTGATCTCAATCAAAATAAATAACATAACCTCACATATTCAGTTTTATCTATAGAAGTGCCTCATCTGATCTCAATCAAAATAAATAACATAACCCCATATATTCAGTTTTGTTGCACTACTGCTAATGACACTTTTTACTAAACTTTTTATATAAACACTTTGTCGTTAACATAACCTAAATTTACCAATCACCACTCTTTTATTCGTTTGGACCTATAATTACTCTTATCTACCCACATGTCACAACATATAACATAATTAATAATTGTTTCCTGATTTACTATTTAAATAGAAACATTTTAATCGATACAGTTATGCTTTCTTTATTTTGTACACTCCCTACTAGTTTTATTAACAATTATCTTAGTTGGTTTAGTGACGAAAGATTATTTAAAAATATAAAACTTTATTTTTCTTTCTAAATTAGCCTAATAAATTCTGAAATTGGTTCTGATTTTTTATTTTTAAACTTATTTGAATAGGATTTTAGTTGGAGTTAGCCTTTGATCATATTTCAACGCTTTTTATAGCAGACATGTATAAACGTATTTCAATGATTAGAGATGGACAGTGAGAAGGTAGTTAGATCTAACTTTACGGAAGACAAAATCTAAACTTAATTAATATATTCTTATCCCCGTTTATCCTTTATCGGCGTTAAGGTAAATAGATGTAAATTAATGTTGTTTATTTCATGCTTCTATTATTTCTAGTATATTATATCTGGTACACTAGATAGTAAATACATAGTAAATATCAGATTGTCCTGTGACAACTTAAATGTGTCACGATTATACATTGGTTGTAACATATTTACATTTGTTAATATATTCGTGATTACAATCTTATGCACTGGTTTACATATACTTAACGTAGTAGCTTATATTTAAATAGTCTTTTAACATTTTTGTATTATTGGCAAGAATCATGAAAAAAGAACTGAGGACTCTTCATAAATGTATTTTATTGCAATGTGTATTGGAGTTAAAATGTAAGCAGATTTTGGAGGTTATGCATGGCAAACGTGTAAAAAAAGGTATTTGAACGTTTATAAGTCAGCAGTGAGAAATTAGATAAATCTAACATTGCGGAAGTCGTAGCCAAAGTGATACGCGTGTCTGCAGTAAGGAGGCGTGACCGGATTACAAACTGATAATATAACAACAGTGTGCGTCACTCTCTGTGACAACTTTGTCACTACTGAAGACAGGCAGATGAATCGATTGTCGAAATCGAACATTGGGGAAGTCGCAACCTTTACAAAGTGAGACGCGTGACTGCAGTAAGGAGGTGTGACTGGATTACAAACTGAGAATATAACAACAGTGTGCGTCACTCTCTGAGACAACTTTGTCACTACTGAAGACAGGCAGATGAATCGATTGTCGAAATCGAACATTGGGGAAGTCGCAACCTTTACAAAGTGAGACGCGTGACTGCAGTAAGGAGGCGTGACCGGATTACAAACTGAGAATATAAAAACAGTCTGCGTCAGTCTCTGCTACGCCTTTGTCACTACTACTGACAAGCGGATTAATTGATTGTCGACAAAGAACAAATATGGAACATTGGGAAGTTGCAGCCACAAAGTGAGACGCGTGCAAGCAGTGGAGGTGCGTGTCTGGATTACAAAATGAGAATATAAAAACAGTTTGCATCACTCTTACGACATCTTTGTCCCTACTGAAGACAGGCAGGTGAATCGATTGTCAACTGATATATAAAATCTAACATTGGAGAAGTCACAACCTTCACAGAGTGAGACGCGTGTCTGTAGTAAGGAGGCGCGACCGGATTACAAACTGAGAATATAACAACAGTGTGTGTCACTCTCTGTGACAACTTTGTCACTACTGAAGACAGGTAAAAGAATCTATTGTCGAATGATGGCTAAAATCGAACATTGGGGAAGTCGCAACCTTCACAAAGTGAGACGCGTGACTGCAGTAAGGAGGCGTGACTGGATTACAAACTGAGAATATAAAAACAGTCTGTGGCAGTCTCTGCTACGCCTTTGTCACTACTACTGACAAGAGGATTTTTGATTTTAAAAATTTTCGACTTCACACACACACACACACACACACACACACACACACACACACACACACACACACACACACACACACACACACACACACACACACACACACACACACACACACACAACACACACACACACACACACACACACACACACACACACACACACACACACACACACACACACACACACACACACACACACACGCACACGCACGCACGCACACGCACACACGCACACACGCACATACGCACGCACGCACGCACACACGCACACACGCACACACGCACACACGCGCACACACACACACACACACACACACACACACACACACACACACACACACACACACACACACACACACACACACACACACACACACACACACGCGCGCGCGCGCGCGCGCGCGTACAGTGGTATTGACCCACCCGCCCACCCATACACGTCCAACAGTATTGAACTACCCGCCCACCCATACAAGTACAGAGGTATTGACCCACCCGCCTACCCATACACGTACAGAAGTATTGACCCAGCCGCCCACCCATACACGTACAAAAGTATTGACCCAGCCGCCCACCCATACACGTACAAAAGTATTGACCCAGCCGCCCACCCATACACGTACAAAAGTATTGACCCAGCCGCCCACCCATACACGTACCAGAGAGAGAACAAATACACACGGTTGTCGACAGAGAACAAATATCGAACATTGGAAAGTTGCAGCCACAAAGTGAGACGCGTGCCTGCAGTGGAGGTGCGTGTCTGGATTACAAAATGAGAATATAAAAACAGTGTGCGTCACTCTCTGTGACATCTACTACAGATGTCACTACTACATATAAGCAGATGCATCAATTGTCGACAGATAACTAATATCGAACTTTCAGGAAGTCGCAGACATCATAAAGTGGGACGCGTTCCTTCAGCAAGGAGGCGTGACTGGATTTCAAATTGAGAATATAAAAACAGTCTGTGTCATCTTTGTCGGCACTAGAGAGTCGATTGTCCTTCCAAATAAAGTTCAAATACTTAAATTCAACATCTTATGGTAAGCAGAGTTTAGATAATATGACAACCAGTTTAGATAGATTCTTTGAGTTTTGTCGAAGAATGTTTTTGTATTCACCACCAGTAGTAACATTTCCGTTCTTTATCATGTAATATGATAGCAACCGTTGTTGTAAGAATATAACAAGATACAATTATTAATAATACGGGGTATCTTGCTACAACTAAGCCCGAATCAAAAGTAAAATGAGACTCTATATAATATAGAAAAGTCTATGAACAAAGCTTTGTTATATGTTAAGCAAATTAACATTTTTGTTTTTTATAACCAGCTTGCAGTAAACATACTTCTCCTGTATGTTCCATACATTTTAGCCAATAGAATGACAGAAAACAATTTACTTCCAAATTAATTTGTTAACTCATAATCTTTCTGTTCCTTCATACAGTTAGTTGTCTCCCTTTTCTAAAACGTTCTTTGTTTCTCTAATATATTTAATTGCGTTATTTTATTGAAATGTTCTTTCGTTATTGACTGTAGTTTCAATAAAATGCTGTTATTAATCTTTAGTTATAATAATTTCTCTGTTAGTATGGATAACAACCAATTAAAAGAGCATACAATTATATATCTAATATGATAAACACATCTGAAGTGTTAACATAGTTCTAACTAGCGTCTTGAACCTAGTTGAACATAGTTCTAACAAGCTTCTTAAACACGGTTAAACATAATTCTAATAAGTCTCTTAAACACAGTTCAGCATAATTCTAATAAGTCTCTTAAACACAGTTGAACATAATTCTAATAAGTCTCTTAAACACAGTTGAACATTGTTCTAACAAACCTCTTAAACACAGTTGAACATAGTTCTAACAAGCTTCTTAAACACGGTTAAACATAATTCTAATAAGTCTCTTAAACACGGTTAAACATAATTCTAATAAGTCTCTTAAACACGGTTAAACATAATTCTAATAAGTCTCTTAAACACGGTTAAACATAATTCTAATAAGTCTCTTAAACACAGTTCAACATAATTCTAATAAGTCTCTTAAACACGGTTAAACATAATTCTAATAAGTCTCTTAAACACGGTTAAACATAATTCTAATAAGTCTCTTAAACACAGTTCAACATAATTCTAATAAGTCTCTTAAACACGGTTAAACATAATTCTAATAAGTCTCTTAAACACAGTTCAACATAATTCTAATAAGTCTCTTAAACACAGTTGAACATTGTTCTAACAAACCTCTTAAACACAGTTGAACATAGTTCTAACAAGCTTCTTAAACACGGTTCAACATAGTTCTAACAAGCCTCTTAAACACGGTTAAACATATGTAATAAGTCTCTTAAACACGGTTCAACATAATTCTAATAAGTCTCTTAAACACAGTTGAACATTGTTCTAACAAACCTCTTAAACACAGTTGAACATTGTTCTAACAAACCTCTTAAACACAGTTGAACATAGTTCTAACAAGCTTCTTAAACACGGTTCAACATAGTTCTAACAAGCCTGTTAAACACGGTTAAACATATGTCTAATAAGTCTCTTAAACACGGTTCAACATAATTCTAATAAGTCTCTTAAACACGGTTCAACATAGTTCTAACAAGCCTCTTGAAAGTGGTTGAACATAGTTCTAACAAGCCTCTTGAATAAGGTTGAACATATTTCTAACCAAACTCTTGAAAGTGATTGAACATGGTTGAATAAAATTCTAATACAATTCTGGAATGATAAACCATTTCTTAAGCCTTACAAAAAAAAATAGTAAATAAATAAATAAAAACAGAATGTTTACTATTTTTAATCACGTTTAATTTTTATAATCGTACAAAATTACACAATTTGTGATTGTGAAATAACTAATTATCGAGATATTCAGGAACATGTGTCACATAGTCTCCCAAGGATCTAGATATATATCCCACCCGCCCCTACACGTATAGTAGTATTGACTCCCCCACCCGCCCTTACACGTGCAGTGGTATTGATTACACAACGAGTTGACGATTTATGAACTATTTAATTTGAACTATGAATCAGCTGTTTATTTGTAACGCATTGTTGATATAAGGAAAAGTAAGCATTAGCTGTTAGGTGTCAACAATTTGTTTTAATACAGTAGTATTGTTTTTTCAATTAAACAGCTAAGAATATTGATTAAAAACATGAATAACGGTACAAGTGATGAAACTGTGAATTGGGTGAGAAATAGAACTATTATGTCGTGGCTAATGTCAATCAACAACAATCTTGAATATCTTTTCATAGGACCCTACATTTTACGTAACATATTTCATGCCCATATGTACCTTGTTTTCCAGACACATCTTCCATGAATGATTAGCAGATGTGCCACTTCATATTATGCATGATATGTGGTCTCAACATGATGGAGCTCCAGCTCATTTTGGTATGGTATTACGTCAGAGACTACGAAAATTGTTACATTTGAACAGAGGTGGATGGGCCGTGGTGGACCTGTACATTGGTCTGCCAGATCCCCTGACCTCAAACCATTTAACTTTATTCTGTGGAGGTACTTGAAAAAACTGGTACACAGCACAACAGAGGAGAGTGAAATAGACTTAGTTGACAGAATTGTAAAAGCTGCAGCAAGAATTCAGGTGAATTTAAATATTTTTGAACGAGTTCATCGATCTGTAGTATAATGTTGTGTAATATTGTTTTAAGCCGTCATTTTGAGCAACTGTTATAAATTTGTTTTGTGGAAATATTTGGCATTCTATTTCATAAATCAATCATTAATTATAAACAGCTTACTCATTGTTAATATGAAGTGGATATAAAACAGCTGATTAATGATGCGCAGTGCCTCATATTTGCAGTTAAACTATGTTTTAGGTATGCATTGTTGTACTATGGAAATTACATTGATTAACAAACATTGTCACACCTGGGCTATTTATCATTCGATTTCAGTAATTAACTTGATTTGACTTTTAATTGTGCAATATTTACTTAACTTTTAACGGTTTTCGTGAAATTTGACATTAAAGAATTTAAAAGGCCACCATTTTGAAATAAATTTATTTACATCAATGATATTTTTCTCCCTTGTTTTAACTGTTAAGCTACACATGTATACTAAATTTTAAGTTCTATTTTAAATAATTTTTTAGCTATAAAATAATTTGTAAAAAACACATATAGACAGACAGACAGTAAACTGCTCACCGTGGATCCATGTTTATACTGTGAAATATGTTTGTCTTGACCTAAGGAACAATATTTGCTGAAAAGTTTCTGAGAGTTCCGGAACACCCTGTATATAAAACATAGATGTAGTTTTCTCTTTAAATATTATTTGCATTGCCATGAAAGGCTGAATATTGATTGTGAACATTGCTATAAGTGGCAGATTAGTCTGTCATAACTGTAAGGCTTCTTTTCATTGTAGAAATTTCAATTAAATTATAAATAATACAATACAAATGAACGTCACATGGCAAAACTTATTACAGTATCAGTACAAAATGTAAAGATATAATTGTGGTAGATTTTGGTAAACCACGCTTACCATCTTCAGACCAGAGGGACTCACCAAGGATGAAGGAATTCTTCGTTGAGCCCCTATGGTCTGAAGATGGTAGGAGTGATTTACTGAAAAAATCACTAAAATATACCACCATAGTATTTTTATATTTTTGCTTTTGCTGTAGTAAGTTTTAAGTTGTGTGGCGTTCATTTGTATTATATATTTACAATACGTCAGGTGCTAGTTAAGAATCTATAGGAATGAGTTGATCCAAGCTGATTCTTTTTCCAATATTTACCGGACTTTATTTTGGTTGGAGCAGAGTTGTATTACAATAATCTGGCTGATTGGAATCATAGCGGGAAATTGGAAGTATTCGGTTAAAATCGAAAACTACCTTATTCTGATATGTGTGTGCTTGTAAATGCACGATATTCCAGTAGCAGTACAGCGTGACTGTTGAATATCCAGATAATATCCATTTATAAACCTTAATCTGTTTTCACATGCCTTTCCACCGTATTCCAGGATTAGCTTAATTGGAATAACTTATGTTTTTAATATGTAGGTTTCAACAACAATGCTATCAGCTAATTGTGTGTGTCTAGCTCCAATCTCATAATAAGCCAAAGTGAATTCAATAATATCTGTTTTAATATCTACAAAAAACATATATTAAAGAAACATGTTAAAAAAGGAATAAAAAACTTCTTATCATAGGTTTATAATCAAGAATTACAATTAATAAGTTTTATCTTCATAAAACTAGCTTGAGTGATTTGGACACTATATTTCCAACATAGTACGAAAATCATGGCCATCCAATCTTTTTTTATCTATATGAAATTAGTATGATAAATCAGCGTTCTATCACAGCTAAACTGGTATAGTTATTATTATATGTTTATTTATAAGTCAATAATTAAATGGGGGTTTTAAAGTAACGTCATTACTCGACGTAAAAAATAATTTTGTTAGTTACCATTTGACAAAATCTCAATTCTAAGTTATGTTCTTTGGCCTAATAGCAACACTAGTAAATAAATTTTAAAATGTCGAAACTTTTGATACATAATGATTTAGATTTACGTCTTTTATATATTTTAGGATACAAACAAGGTTTTCTAAAGAGTTTATAATTATTTAGGCTTTATACGTTATAAATTAAATTATATTATTCCTAAAAACTCACTACTAGTTCTTTATTAAATAAATATTTTTTGTTATTGCAACATTTGTTGTACTTTTATTAATTGACGCCCGTAAGGAAAATGTTATTAAATCCAAAATTAAATCTTTATCTGTGAAATAAAGTGTCATCTGCCATTGAAAGGCCCCAAAAATACAAGCATCTTAGTCCATCGAAATTTTAATTGTTTTACATTACTTTTATAGTTTATGAAATTACCATTTGATTTTTTCTCAATTCTTTAAACTTCAAAAAAAGGAATTTGGACGCATATGTACTTAAGCTCTAAAAATAGATATGATTCAAAACTGTACGATAAAAGTAATATAATTGACACTTAACATTGTTATGGGCCATTCCAATATGACTGACTGTTGTAACAGAGATGATAGGATTTCCAAGTAGTAAACAAATGTAATTTGATACTTTGAAAAACGAATGATTTATCTGTAATATCAAGTGCAAGAAAGTTGTTACATTGTACTGAACTGTTAAAGTATTTAAGTAATGTATTTTTTTCCAAATCTAATACATTATTATGGTATTTCCACTAAGCATTTGTTTTCGTCACACTGACATTCGTTTTATTTCATCCACATTGTGGAGTGCAAATAATGTCCCAAAACTCCCCCCCCCCTTGACACGGTGACAGCCGGCTAATCCCGCCTGTCCGTCCTCCCTCGCTGATCTGCATACACGCTCCCACCCACCTGGACTGACACTCCTTTATTAACTTGTATGGATTAACATGGGAAGGGTTCTGGAGGAGGATGGTACGCGAGGGAAGGTTGAACGGGACATGATTACTTCCGGTATCTAGTAGGCGTTAACACTTTATTTATTACGTATGAGGCCTGATATTTAAGATGAATTTAGCTGATTGTCTGTGTGTGTATTTACAAAAAAAGTGTATCCTAGGTTTGATCTTGTAAAGTGACACAGCGCTATTTACATAAAAATCCTTTCTGATAAAATAACTCATTATCATTAGTTTATACGCAAAAAGTATCTATAACACTTTTACTGTTTTAGTTTTTTCGTTACAGATATTATCAGAGCTAATTTGATTTATATATAAGATTTTTATATAAATAAATATTTTAACTTTGAAGTGAAACGCCTCACATATAACAATATTTATTGGACACGGATAACATGTTTTATTAATATAATTTTAAATACTAACGTTTTTCATTTTTTGTACATTATAAATGTATTGGAAATTACAACCTATATTGTACAAAGTTTCTTTTTATAAAGATAAGTCATAATTATCATAAATTAATTAAATTTACCGATAGGTGGGTAGGTTATGTAAGTCTGATAAAAACGCATAGTTTTTCAACCACTGCTGCGTGATAATAAAAACCAAGGTTTAATAAAATTTCGAAATATTTTGTTAAATTTACAAAACAATTGCTAAAGGCAGATATACTAATATTAAATATGATTTAAATGAAATGTGACAATTACCTAGTAGTTTTTTTATTTTTATTTTAATATGTAGGAAAATTTAATCTGTCGTATTCATTAAATAGAAAAAACAATACAGTAGCCATAGAGAGTCTAAATTCAATCTTAGAACTTAGCCTTAAGCGGCCGTTGTTATATCTAGAATCTACATTTTCTGGTGACAACTGCGTCAAGGTACTATCTACAATATTTACAAGATAACCAGACGTTTCGCCCATGCTGTGATGTGGCATCCTCAGTGGTTTCTCTGAGACTGCCACACAACGTCTCTCTTGAAACATCTGGTTGTCTTGTAAATATTGTAGATAGTGCCTTGACGCGGTTGTCACCGGAAAATGTAGATTCTAGTCTAAATTCAGTTTATTTTATGATTTTGTAGCCACTAGCCCTCATCGGTAATTAATTAGTTAATTTACTAAAAAAATTAGCTTCTTTAAGTGTCTAAAGATTTTTCGACATAGTTCTTTGAAATATCATACATGTTTAATATGGTTTATATGGTTATATTATAATCTTACAAATTATTTATTGTATTTAATTTTTCCTATATATGTTTCAGATATAATAATGAAGCTTTAGAGGTGAGTTCAATATACATGCAATAATTATTATTTTATCTTTTATAATATTACTATTTTGGTCAGTATGGAATTTTTTACAAACCTTGTTTAAAAAATAGTGTGTTTTACAGAAAATAATTAATTATATTCAATACTCGTATAATGCTTTTATTCAGTCAGCTTGTTTTCATTTGTTTACTTGTTTAAATCAAGTAAATGATGTTGATAGTAAAGAACAAACAGTAACAGTAATGCAAACAAGACACGCACAATAACCGAAGTGACAAACATTCAGGAAATAAATTGTGTTTTTCATCATAATTAAGGAATACATTAGGAAAAGTAATTCCCTTATAATATTTATGTGGATACTCAACAACTTAATTAAATTAAGTAAAATACATCAAATCTTTATTTAATGTTACATTTGGAATATACAGGGTGTCCCAAAACACCTTTCTTGTGTATTAGGAGGGTCGGTGTCCGAGCGGTTTAATGCGTCAGGTCTTTGAGCCTTAGTTACAGAAAGCGTTTGTTTTTAGGAATGGCACATACTGTATTTTGAACATATCTATATATATCACAAACCAAATATCTATATAACGATAATATTGAAAGAAAAGTGTCGATGTATTGGGTAACCGACATATCGACCTTTAAATAATTTATTTTTTTTAACTATTCACTACCTGTTATGTCACGAACGAAAATACACTCATGTTTTGCTGTTACTATTTAGAATAGACTACTGAATGTAAAAATTAAATACATTTATTTTCACGAAACAATTTATGGTCTTTGAGGTTGAATGAAATGACTTTACTTACTATGTTATTATACATGGTTTGTAAGGCGACTAGCTAGGCATCTGAGAGTCAGTGTTACCAATTCACGTACTACTTCATTTACCCACTGGTCTACAATAAACTACATTTTAGTGCGTTAACCTCACGTAAAAAATAAAAGTTGCTTTTTTATCTCTATGCATGTTTGTAAAAGGCAATTTAAATGTGTTTTTTAGAATCGTAATGATTTTAAGAAGGGAGAGTAACGTCAATATTTAGTGATATGATATATCGGACCAAAATATCGATATGGGTGATATTATCGAGATAAACAATTGATACAAATATATAGATGTATTGATATTTTCGATTTATCTTTGTCATTCCTATTTGTTTGAATCCAGGCTTGGGCTGTTAATTTTGTCATTAATGTTTACATTTTAGCCAACTGTATCGGTTCTTCTCCTACCTTATCTGAATAAGTTCTCCACACAAGGGAAATGGACAGAGTAAGGTTAAAAAGATCTGCCTCTCCTAAAAGAAATATTACAGAAATATTTTAATAACTTGTTATGAAGTGTCCTTTTGATATGTAATTAAGTTAGTCACTTCCAAACTCGTGTGTGGTCGTGAGGGAGGTTGAAGGGTGATGGGCAGAGGGCGTCCCACCCATATTTACTTTCCAACTCGGGAACAAAGAGGTTAGTTAGTTACTCCCGGCGAGAACTCCCGAGGGAAGGAATATAATTTACTTTGTGGTGCAAGGCACACTGTTAATAATGTCAATTACGACTTTAACTCAGCGTGAACTTGTAGGAAATTACTTAATTACCTTGACAAATTAATTAATTGTAATTAAAGGATACAAAATTGCGTTTGAAGCGTTTATACTATACAGGTATCACAAAAAGATGTGCTGGATGTTAAATTTCAGATTTAACACCTAATTTAAAGCAAACAATTAATGCTAATTTTTTTCGAATTCCATTCCGTTTAGTGTCTTTCTGCCTTTTTGTCCTTTATGAAAAAGTAATAACTTAAGAGTAATAATTTGACAGATTGACTTGAAATTTCAAATGTTTTAAATTCAAAGAACCAAAGAGAAAAAATAGCCATTGACATATTACTATCCATTTCAAAATTACAGTCATTTAATATTTTTAAATCCATATCTACTAAACTAAAAATTGTTTTAAATCAGCCAGGATACCTTTTTTGTGATACCCTGTATATCAGTGACAAAAAAGTCACTGGTTGAATTAAGATGTAATCTCTTATCATAGGCTATAGATTTGGCTGAGAAAATTCAGTATTTTATTTATTCCTAACGGTTAACACAATCTAAAAAAATACATATAATCAAGGGGTTGACACCAATCTAAATCCAAGACAAAACAATGCGTGGCTTGCAAACGAGGCATGGGTAATGGCATTATATTATATAATTTACACTTTAGTGGTAACTTCTAGTGCAATTTGCAGAATCAGAACAGAAAATTACAACGAATAGATTTATGAGAAACAGCAAAATGTTCAATAAATAATATAAACAGTTAACAAGAGACAACTGTTGATATAATGATATGAACTCACGTAGAATCAGCAATATAAAACAATAATCAAATTAATGGTAACGGATTTAAATATAATCTATAAAATGATAAAGTAACAAGAAAAACAGCAATAAATCATTAATAAATAAAAATTCAACCTTTTAAAGGGGATGCACAACTTAAAATGCTAATTTCTTTTATATTACACAAAAAAATCATCCGAATAAATTGTTACCATTTTATTGTAATTACAAAGAAGCTACTACTTAATCTCGGTCCAAAAACATTTTTGCATATAAGATTTTTTTTAACTCTTATATAAAAATGCTGATCTCAAAAACATTGATATATCTCAAGTTCTAATAGACATAAATTAAAAACATTTAGTGTTATTCTAAAGAAAATATAGTCTGATAAAAATTTAATTAGATTTATGATAGTATCTATAAGGAGATATGTTTTTCCATGGTAACACTAAAAATATTTAACAGTTTTTCCAATTACAAATAAATGTATTTTTTACTTTGATAATATGGTAGAGAATTAATTCTACCTCAATATTAGTATATGGTCTAGTCAGGAATGCAAGTTGAAATTTTTAGGTATGTACTATAAGTAGTGTTTAAGATGTATCAACTTTTACCTAGAAAAAAACAGAAAAATTAAACTTTCGACAATAGTCCGTTGAAAAAAGGGTCAACGCTACTCACTGCACAATCCTACATTAAAGTGGTGGAGTGCATAATCTCAGATATATATTTATTTTAGGTTCATAACAGATTTAAATCCATGACGTATATTGTTTTTCTGAAACAGGACAAAACGTGATATAGAATGATAAAATATAATAATTTTTAAATAGAATATTTTTAGCGATTTTCAGATGTACATCCCCTAAGAACTTTATCTTAAACATTTGCTTACAATTTAAAATGTGTATTTATCGTTTGCATGCATTTTCGTTAGGGATAAGAGTTCTGTTCTTTAAGTTTACCGTTCTTTATTTCCTGATTTGGCACTGTGTGAAAAATATCTGCCAACAATGAATTTAATTATACTTCTAAAGCGCTTTTATTAAAAAAATATGTTCATGAAAATAAAATTCGTTACATTTCATTACATCAGAAAATAACACAAAATCTGTAACTGAAATAAATTATTGTGTCTATACTATGTATTAAATCGATTTCACAGTCGTCCAACCGGAAACTGTAGTCTCTGAGGTAGAAGGGTGGTCAAGGCTATTATCTCTGTCTGGAAGGTCAAAGTGGGCAACAATTCCAGTCGAGGTACTCCAGGCGTTGGCCGGCTGTTACTGGAAGGGTCGGTCGTGTTAGGGCTGGAGGGAGGGCACTTATTACTGGAGTGAAGGTCCTGTGGTCGAATAAATCACGTCTGACTCCGTATTTCACCTTGCAAAACGTACATTCAGTTGAATCCACTTTTAAACATAACATTTATTCTCAAAGACTTAAAATGTGGATATTTGATAGAAATCGTATTGACGACCTTTACGAAATAATACAAAAATTTGCGTAAAATATCTCACTTTTCATTAACAGTTACAGGGTTAGGCAAAAGTCTGGAGACGGTTTAATAGTTTTATTATTAATTGGACTAGATTATTAAAACTTAACTATATAAATTTGAAACTAAAAAAAAACATTTTTAACGTTCTTACTGACTCTCTACCTCCATGGAGGACGGCCCACAAGGTGTCGAAAGATAATTTTATGTCAGCATAGGTCAATCAATGTTCATGCCATTTTAAAGGTCTTAATTAGCAGAATATTTAATTTATTTATTTATTTTTATCTATTCATAAGACGCTGATCGTCAAGATATGGGCGAATATGGATTTCGAATGAGTGTGATGACATATACATTACATCTACACTAGATGAGCGAATGTAGTCATTGTTACAAACTAAGGCTGACTATTCCTTAGAAAGTGTCATTAGTTAATAGGCCAATGACAAATGAACAGCCGGTGATTATCAGCTGATCCTTCTCAAAATGTATTGACTCTGATTGGGATCGAACTGAGGACCTTTAGCACATGAAGCTGGATTGAATAAACTACGTTACCGACCAACTCTAACGCAACTTAGACCTGAAAAGGTTAATTCTAATCAAAATGGCGGGGCTTGAAAGTTTCAATACTGATCTTATGTGCAAGTTCAAGACTGACTTAATTTTATTTTAACCATATCAGATAAAGCTACATAACTTCAAACACCATTACTGTACACAAATGCTTACTTTAAGATGTATTTCGATGTCCTGCTATTCTTCTATGGGAACGGTCCAAGAGGAGTCAGTAGAATATTTAAAATGTAAGCGTAGGTTGATATTCACATCATTGTAAACAACTGGTAAACCAAAGAAGAATGCCGCAAACCGCACTTCAAAGCCTTTATCCGTTACAAAATGGTGACGGTTCAAAGATTTATAAAACACACACACACACACACACACACACACACACACACACACACACACACACACACACACACACACACACACACACACACACACACACACACACACACACACACGCACGCACACACGCACACATACGCACACTACACATCTGTACGTCTACGTATTTTACTTGTACACAGTAATCAAATTGGGTTGTGGGAGGTTCGATTGTTTTGTATTTGAGAATTACAAAACAAACATAATCGTCTACTATTTAGTTTTCTCTTTTTATTTCCACGAACAGCAGTGCAAAAAACTTAAACTTCAATTTGTAAATATTTTTCGAACCAGGTTTTTATAAATGTCCCGTTTAAATGGACTAAACCTTTGTTTTGGGCATTTTTCGGCTGAGAGTTTTCAATTTTCTGGGGTGGTTGGAGCCCTTCAACGACAACAGTTTGATGAAGCCCAGTGAAATGGGCTTCCGATGAAACCCCCTGAGGCTTCATCTGACAACACGCCAAGTTCTAGCTCCAACAATACGGCAGAACGGTGATTGTCCGTTTTGATGAGTTTCGCAGTTGACGCAACTCTCAGAGAAAATCAACACGGACGAGTACCACTGAATTATTCTTGACTAACAGAACCAGTTTTTATAGTCTACAAAGAGTATATTTTATATATTTGGGATTGTTTTTTTATAAGCTACTGACAATATTAGTTCAACGTACGTTTTATTGTGCAATACGTTCTTGCTAAAAATTTCTTGTAATAGCCTTCGTACGTTTTATCCAGTGAATTTTGTTTCACTGTAACTTTTAAAGTTAATAAATAAAAATAAATTAATTTACTCGAAAGCTGTAGATAACTGTAAATGAGCTCAAACATAATATTTACTATACATTGATTAAGTAATTTATTACGTTTATATAAATCGTCAAGATATGTATAAATTTGAAAATACAATGAGTTTGTAGATTATGATTGTTAGATGAGTGAATTTAGTCATGACAAACTATTCCTTAAATATTACCATTAATTAAAATAGCCCAATGCGAGAGAAATAAACAGCTGGTGGTTACCAGCTGATCCCTTTTAAAATTTGTTATACTCTGATTGGATATTAACGGAGAAAATTGACTCATGAAGCTGGGCTTCGACCAACTTTGCTAACATCCAATTATTTAGATTTTAAATGTATTATTTGTGTTATCTTGATAATATTGAGCCTGGATACTTCAATTTTCATAAAAACAATGACTATATTTATAACTTCAGTTTCATAACATTTAATTCTCATGTGATTATCTGCGTTGTATTGTTTTAAATGGAATGCCCCTAAATATTCCGATATCAGTGTCAAGTTAGATATACAAAAGTCACCAATAAATGTGTGTTTTATTTTAGTCATACAAGTTTATCGATAAAATCGAATCTTTCACACTACAGTGACGACGTGAACTTAACTAGTCACCCAATATCACAAGTAGATCAGTGTTAACCCACCCACTCACCTACACACGTGCTCTAGGATGACCCCCTCCAACCTTTTATAGTGTGGGTTTAGTTAGGTTAAAACGAGTGCTAGCTATAAATTAATTTCAGTATGAACAAAACAAATCAGGCAAAATAACACTTTATATTTCGGCATCTTTAGTTTACAGTCGAAAATATATTTTAAACAGCAACAAATCATCATCCTTCTACTTAAAGTATATTGACTTATTATTAAAAGTAACATCAATAGTATTATTTTTTATTACAATGGAAAGTTTTTAATTAATTGGATTAAATAATAGATTTTATTTTTGATCAATTTAGTTTAATACTTAAGCTAAAATGTAAAAAAAGACTCTCTTTAGGGGAATCGTCAGGACTTCATTCAATCTGATAAACAAGTGTTCAACTTGGTTACGAAACTTGGACTTAGCTCTGTGACTGGGGATCAATATTGAATTGCTCAAAACACAAGTATTTTGTTAATGAGTTTTTAATTGGTTTTTATTTTGATTATCCAAAATTACTTTTTTAGTGTTATTTTGGTAACTGACATTAAAACCAGTTCAATATATGTATTTTTTAACTAAATAAAATACTACGGTTTGAAATTAAAATATTTTAAAATACATAAACATTCATGGAACAAGGCAAAAATAGTTTCATTGCACTTGCATTCATACTCACGTCATATTTCATTTCGTCTGAACCTTAAAGGAGTGAAGGAATCTTAATTTTCGTCATGACTGGTTGGGGTTGACTGATCCCAGCATTAATTACAGGGATGTGTGGTTGACCCTCAGGAGGGTGCATGGCATTTGACAGCGACACGTGATCTGCATGTCACACTCCCGTATTGTTTGCTGTGTGATGAAGTGGGACCTAACCTACTACAGAGATGTCTAACGTCACTAGTATGAGTTTAAGTAGAACCCAACACACTACAGATATATCTAACGTCACTAGTATGAGTTGAAGTGGGACCCAACGTACTACAGAGACATCTCGTGTCACTAGTATGAGTTGAAGTGGGTCCCAACGTACTACAGAGATCTATAACATCACTAGTATGATTTTAAGTGGGACCCAACGTACTACAGACATGTATAACGTCACTAGTATGAGTTGAAGTGGGTCCAAACGTACTACAGACATGTATAACGTCACTAGTATGAGTTGAAGTGGGTCCAAACGTACTACAGAGATGTATAACGTCACTAGTATGAGTTGAAGTGGGTCCAAACGTACTACAGAGATGTATAACGTCACTAGTATGAGTTGAAGTGGGTCCAAACGTACTACAGAGATGTATAACGTCACTAGTATGAGTTGAAGTGGGTCCAAACGTACTACAGAGATGTATAACGTCACTAGTATGAGTTGAAGTGGGTCCAAACGTACTACAGAGATCTATAACATCACTAGTATGATTTTAAGTGGGACCCAACGTACTACAGACATGTATAACGTCACTAGTATGAGTTGAAGTGGGACCCAACGTACTACAGAGATCTATAACATCACTAGTATGATTTTAAGTGGGACCCAACGTACTAAAGACATGTATAACGTCCCTAGTATGAGTTGAAGTGGGTCCAAACGTACTACAGAGATGTATAACGTCACTAGTATGAGTTGAAGTGGGACCCAACGTACTACAGACATGTATAACGTCACTAGTATGACTTGAAGTGGGTCCAAACGTACTACAGAGATGTAAAACGTCACTAGTATGAGTTGAAGTGGGTCCAAACTTACTACAGAGATGTATAACGTCACTAGTATGAGTTTAAATAGGACCCAACGTACTACAGACATGTATAAAGTCACTTGTATGAGATGAATTGGGACCCAACATACTACAGATATGTATAACGTCACTAGTATGAGTTGAAGTGGTACCCATTGCACTACAGACATATCTAACGTCACTAGTATGAGTTCAAGAGGGGTCCAACTTACCAAAGATATGTCATGTGTCACAAGTTTGATTTGAAGTGGTATTCAACGTACTAATGACGTGTCTTGTATCACTAGTATGAGTTGAAGGGGATGAAACGTACTAAAAACGTGTCTTGTGTCACTAGTATGGTAAAAGGGGATGAAACGTACTACATACATGTTACGTGTCCGTTATCATATATGTCATGTGTTGAAGTGGGCCCCAACATACATACATACAAAACAAACGTACTAAAAACGTGTCTTGTGTCACTAGTATGGTAAAAGGGGATGAAACGTACTACATACATGTTACGTGTCCGTTATCATATATGTCATGTGTTGATGTGGGCCCCAACATACTAAATGGGAGTCTTTCGTTCCTTTTACTAGCTGAAGTGGAACCAAAATTATCATACAAGTCTCATTTCCACTTGCAAATTTTGAAGTAGGACTAAATAAACTAAAAGCATGATTCATGTCACTTGTAATGTTTGAAATGGGACTCGACGTATTACATGGGAAAGACATGTCTCAGGTCAACTTGAATGAGTTTAGCTGGCTTAAATATGACATGACAGCCCAATTATGTTCGGTAATTATGTTTTATATTGTTTATAGGACAATACTTTAAATGCAAATATTTAAAAAAATCCATTTAATTTTTAGCTTACGATAAAACCCCGGCAATTTTACTTTCGAATTTTAAAATGATATAAGATGTATGTCTGATAGGCATACTTATGAAATAATACTGAATTCTGTTAAAATATACGTTTATATCATTTTTTTAATATAATATTGAATTTAAAGCCTTTATTTAGGCTTTTGTCAGTCCTTGTGCTATTATGGTAAGAAGATCACGTGCACCTTAAACATGAAAAATTTAGAAAAATAAATGTTATTATTTTTTTATTACGTTAAATTTTATTCTGACCAGAGGTAAAAGTAAACGGCTGAATGGGTTTAATTATTGGCTGAACACCATTTAATTAAAGAAGGCAGTAAAGTTTTAATTATGGGGGTGGCCGTAGGTGTGTTTTGTGTGGTCTGGGGGTCTACCCCCTCCACCCACCCCTCACCCTCCAAACTTGGGCCAAATGAACTGTCCAATAAATTGGTTTACTGGGCAACCAACGGTTCCATCAAGGTAAAACACATTAGTAACAAAAATAAGACCTTACTGAAAATAAATACATTTATTCCTTAGCAGTTGTTAAGTGGAGATAGGTAAATATTTTATGAATTAACAGCTAAACCCGGTCACAATTTACTGTGGTTTTATATTAACTACTAGGAGCCACACCTGCACGCTTCGCGTGTCAACCCTGACGCTCGCTGTGCTCGATACACCTCGTCCTCGGTATGTGACATTTGACTACAAATAATAGTAGATTAACTGTATAACGTAAAATGACAATATTAAATGTATCTACAGTATCTCACTCACACTACTTGCGTTGCTACCTATTAATTAGTATAAATACCCAATGGTATTACTTAGCCTATTTAAAAAGTGTTAATTTCATTTGTTTTGTTTAACAGCTGAAGAATAAACTCTTAATGCATCATTAGTATAATGTCAAGCATAGAAAATAAACATGTTTATTTATTTACAAAACAGCTGTTATTAATTTACTATAATCAACCCAATTTTATCCATATAGAACATCTTTTAGGGGTGGCTTCTACCCCTTAGAAGTATTTAATCAAGAAGAAAATACTTTAGTTGTCCTATTTAAGACATAAAGAAACAGTCTACAAAATTCTACCTACATGGAGAGTTGGAGAATTAGTGATGAGTGAGAGAGGGCTTTCCATTTTATATATAGAAATTAGATATTATTTATTTATGACTGTTAGAAAAATGAACTTTGACTGTCTACTATGTTACTTTATTTCATAGAAAATATTTTAAACAAAGTAACTTAGAGCTGTTTTCATAAAAATTCAATCAGCTGGTTACATTAGCACTTTTTCAGTACTGACGTATATATTTAATTTGTGAAATGTAGTAGGTAGGCGGGAAGTCTTTGAGAGGCCCCGTTCTTATTTATAACAGGAACTAAAATTTTAAAAACATATATTGATAAGTATTTAAATGTAGTGTACAAATTTCAAAGGAATCCATTAACTAATTTTCGAATTTTTTTGTACACAAACATAAGGAAGTTTGATTACATATATAGATTTTTATATTTTATATATATATATATATTTTTTGAAAAAAAATCAATCTTTAAGTGGGAATTTTCATCCGTTTTGCTTTAGACTTATTTATTAATTCTCAATAACTTACTTCGAGCAACCATTTTAACAAGTTTTGCCAGTTTAACAAAAAGAAAAAGTGTTTACTAAGTACTAATATTGCACTACGTATTTCACAAAGTCACGTTTTATATTGCTTGACATGAAATGAATCCCAGGTCAAATATTGGGGATCGGCTCAAATGAAATTTTAAAATTTTGCAAAGATCAGATTGGGTTTTAGTAAGCAATGCATAGGTTTTAGTTGTGTCTCTTAATGAAACTAGGTATATTAAAATATCTTGTTGAACTCTTATTTACTATCTATAAAATGAAAGTTGCTTTGGAAATAGTAACAGTCGACCAGGAAATGGGACATTTTAGATTAGATATAGTAATTTAAATCAGAATTTATAACATTTCTTCTCAAATTTATTCAAAGTAAATAAGCACCAAACAAATTTGAGAATTGGTGAATTTAAATCATAATTTTCAATTAATTAGTTAATTTTTGACAATTAACAGTGTTCTAAATCTATTATAAATCAAACATAAACACTTTATTACAATCATTTCACTAAAATCTATGCGTGAACCTTCCTTACCACTCTTTCGTTTTTTTTTTCAAAATACTTCCGTAAAATGAAATTTCATTTTTAAAGTTCCCAAGACATTTTTCATTCGAAGTGGAAATGACGAAACAAAGCAATTTCTGTGTTATACCCGGGCTGCTTCAAAGTTTACTTTTATCAAGTAAAAAAATTAACTTTTACCAAGGTAAAAAAATAATTTATCAAAAAAATTTTTATTTCTAGGTCCACATAGATTAATTGATAAATTACCAGAAGAACTAAAGCATGCCGAAAATGTCAACTTATTTCAAATAAAATTTAAACTATGGCTTCTTGATAAATATTATATTGACGATTTACTTATGATACTACAATAAATTTGTTTCCAAGTTTATAAATCTCTTAATTTGTTCTATAGTTATAAAAAATCTGCCTCTATGTTTATAAATATTTTAATTTGTTCTCTAAGTCAGATTTGTATTTAAATTTGAAACTTTCTTTTCATCATTTGATTTTTTTAAATCTTAAAGTAAATTTAATTCCAGTTTCTCCTCTTTGTTAGTAGGCCCCCATAATGTAATGACACTGCAGTGGGCCGGTAAGTTTTACTTGTTAATTTTAGACTGTCTAGTGTAAGTTTTTATGTTTATTTATTTTTTACTTGTCATCTCTACTTGACACGATGACAAGTAATTCCAACTTTGAGAATTGCTATTTTTGTTCTATTTTGCTGTAAGGGCTGTAATGGTTACCTCTAACAATAAAAGGTAGGAGGTGCCATATTGCCAAGTTATGTGTTAGTTAACATTGTGTAGAATGTTAACTATGCAGGATGTTATTTTATCACAACTTAATATTTACTGACAAGTGTTTAAAACAACATTAGTAATACATTCTCTCTAGGTAGATAAACTAAGTAACATGTGTATATTATTATTAAATAAAGAGTTAGTAAACTTTTTTTCATACATATTGGTACTTCTACAGCCCCGAAAGCTTTTCGTGTTTTCCTGTATAGTCGGACTCAACCGGTGGCTTACACTAAACAGCCGGAAACGGATATTTCCGTTCCATTCCCCCTTTTAGTCAACTCTCTATCAGAATCACATCTGTGTATATTTCCTGTGTATTCAAACGTCATCAGTCGGCCACGCCTTCCTTTCCTTTCCCTATTTAGTGTGCTCCTGGATTCCTATTCATTCCTGGAATCCCATCAGTGTAATATTACCTGTATGATCAAATGTGGGTCATGTCTGAAATAAATGCGTCATTCAATTCTATTTCTCATAGTTAAAAGTTCAGCGTAGCTTTTTGTAAAGTTTAAGACCATAGATAACTAACTAAATAGATGGCATAGGATAGACGTTAGCAATGGTAGATCTGTGAGCGCGGCGTTGCAAGAAAGAGTGATTTCCTTTTTACACTATTGTTAGCCCTCTGTGTAGAAAATTGTGGTTTTCCACAATCTTATAACCACGCTCAGTCAACATAGCTGGACGTGCTGAAAATCGGACATTCCACAACAGAAAATATCATGATACCGTTTAGCATGAAGATGAGTATTTTGTCCATAGTTAGTTATTTAAAAATGTATGTTTCTCAACAAGATTCTTTGGATTGTGTGCGGCAGTAAACAATCACTGATGTTATAAATCCCTTTGTGACCTCTTAGATTTTATGACCGAAACATTCACCACGTTCCCACTATAAAACACTGAAATAAACGATTAAAAAAGAAAGTCTTATTTTACCAGATTAAGTCACGTGTGTGGATAGGTAGGTGATTATGTACCTTATAATGTGTCACAGTGGATGGTTGGGTAAATACAACTGTATCTGTAAGGGTATCTGAGTGAGTCAATACAACTGTACGTTTATTGTTATGTGGGTGGTTCGATATCACAGAAGGTGTGAGTATAATTGGGTGGACATAATGAGGGTCATTGAGTCATCCGGTAGTAACTGCCCTCCCACACATACAAGTACAGTAAAAAATGGTTAACCACCCACACACTTCTAGTGGTAATGGTCCACCCACCTGCCCTTGCACGTACGGTGGTAATGGTCCACCTACCTGCCCTTGCACGTACGGTAGTAATGGTACTCATTTACCTCTCTAATAAGGTAAAAAGCCCATTTTCATTGTTAATTTATAGTTATGTAACTCAAATTTGTTATATCACGTAATTGTACTTATCACATTTCTCTAACAAGCCATATGGGTACGCCGTTTATTAATCAACTTATAAAACAATGCTTAATACAGTGATAAAATAGTCATTTCCCGAATGACAGACGCAGGGAAATAAGTCGTCAGCTGTAGCTGGTGAAGGGGGGGAATTGATGACGAGGGGGTCTATGAATATGTAACTGGACCTGTAGCAGCAGTGACACAACATTCTGTTCTGAATAATATGCTCTTCATGATTAAACATTTTCCTCTTGAAATATGCAACACTTTTCCATCGTCCAGTTCTTTATACTTTTCGCACAATAAACTAGGTTGATATTTTATTTGAACATAATTCACACGTATGATTTATTTTAAAATTAACATTCAAAAGCGCACTCAAAGCATTGATTGTGATATCAATAATTTATCATTCGTTTGATGTTTTTTACTTAAATTAATAACTAACAAACCGTTCATACATTTCGTACTCTAACATTCATATTTAATCTGAATGTCAAAGCATGGTGATTATTTACTATTTCATAATTTAGCATTTTTGTGCCATTGAAAAGCGGCTAAATTAGCGTGGCTAAAATTTTTTTAAGTCAGTGGTTGCCCTATAAGCTCACTGGGTTGCATTTTCTGTGACCACAGAGATTTCACCGAAAAGTCATAGTAAGATGTCGGTTCGACGACCCTAAAAGAAAAAAAATAATAAGTTATTGGGAATACTGTATGATTATTTAAGGTACAAAATAGTTGGTAAAGAAAGACATTTGAAGTTTCACATCTTAAACTGAAAAAATGTTCATAAAATACTAGATTAAAAAAAAATATTAACTGTTGGTCCAATACCACAGGCCTCTAATGAAATTTACTGTTACAGTTTGATAATAAATATTACGGACCGAATCTTAGAAATAGACCAAGTTTTTGGTGTTTTCTTGAAAAGCTAAATCTGGATGTTTTCCGTTAATTCACTACCATAACCATGTTAAGTTAACCTTAACATAACCAAACCAAACCTAACGTAACCAAACCTAACATAACATAACTAAACCTAACGTAACATAAATAAACCTAACAAAACTAAAACTAATATAACCTAACCAAACCTAACATAACATAACCAAACCAAAACTAATATAACAAAACCAAACCAAAACTAACATAACATAACTAAACCTAATATAACCTAACCAAACCTAACATAACCAAACCAAACCTACCATAACATAACTAAACCTAATATAGCCTAACCAAACCTAATATAGCCTAACCAAACCTAAAATAACCTAACCAAACATATCATAACATAACCAAACCAAAACTAACATAACATAACCAAACCAAAACTAACATAACATAACTAAACCTAATATAACCTAACCAAACCTAACATAAGCTAAACAAACCTAACCAATGTAGTGGTAGTGAACTAACGGAAAAGGTCCAGAAATCTTAGTAAAAAGCAAATTCATTATAGGATTATATACACTGTTAGCACTACAATATATTGTAGCTGGAAATATATGATACAGTTTTTATTTAAACACTAGATTTGTCATTACTTATTTGTATGGATATATGGATGTACCGTATGACGTGGAGAATGAGTTGAGTGGAGCAATATGGTTAACCTTGACCCTCGCCTAGAGCCTCCACTGTGGCTACAATTAAAACTTACTTAGCTTACCACAGCTTGCCAAGTAAAGTTTGAAACTTTCAATAGCCTCCCTCTGACTACTGTGGCTACACGTGTTCAATGAAGTTATTAATTAGGTTTCGTTAATGATCAGCACTCTTATTGAAGCTATGGTTTACACGAAGTAACAGTAATATAAATGAAAGATCACATGTCCTAGCCTTGTTTTTGGATATATCTAAAGCCCTAGACACTATTGACACAGATGAAATGCGGAAAAAACTATATGGAATCGTAGTAAGAAATAAAGACCTTTTGGGGTTTAAGTACTATTTAAGCAATAGAAAGTATGTAGTAAAGATATGTGAAAAATATAGGGAAGACAAGGAAATCAAATATGGAGTACCTCAAGGAAGTATCTTATGGCCTATCTTGTTTATAATCTTGATAAACTATATTTTTAAGAAAATAAATATGGAAAAATAATTATATATGTTGATGACTTATTATTGATTGAACCCGGAAAATATCTAAATATGGTAGAAAGTCAGTTTCAAAGTGATTTTGAAGAAATAACAAAGTATCTACATGACAAAGGCCTAGTTATTAATCCAAAGAAATCAATGTCTATGCACTTCCATTTAAGAAATAAGAAATATGGAAGACCACCCAAGATAAAATATCATGATTGTAGATGTCTAAAAGAAAAAGAGCAAAAAAAGAATGATAACTGCTAGTTTGCGGAAATAAGAAAGGTGGAAAGCTGTCAATACCTACGTGTAATGATATAGTCTTACATAGAAAGATTATATATTTAAATTTCATAAAATATTGAGTACATTTTTAGTGGCTATGTAAGAGTTAATTATGTTTTGGATATAAAATTGAAAATTGTTATCTATAAGGCACTATGTGAATCGCTAATATGAGATGGCTTCGGAATGTCATTAACAGAAAATACAAAGATTGCAAAAGAGGTGCTTAGAACTGTTATTTAGGAGAGAACTACTAACGGAACAGTTTTATGGATGATGGCAAGAACAATGACACCGAAAAATCTTGACAAATATAGAATAATAATAGAGCTCATAGATCTAAAGAGCTAAATACGAGATATGGTGGAGATTTATAAGAAATAGAGAAACATGACGAGAACAAAAGCTACATTCAGTGTTTGAAGAAAGAATATTGGAATTCATAGTACCTACTCTTTATTACAAATTGCCACAGCATTTTGATGAACAAAGTGTTTTGAAATTTAAAAGGAATGTTTATAATTGTTTTATTTTAGAGTGATACAAAATATTGATGGTCTGCATAGATAAAAATTACAATAAGTTTTCCTTTTACTACCAGCTATTACAATATGATCTTATGGTAAACAAACGTTTATTGTGAAGTTAGAAATATAATTGTAAATACAGTGACATTTTAAGAAGTCTTCAAATATTGCCTGTCATGAGCAAAATGTAAATATATTATTTAAATATTTATTTTAATTGTGTACAATGTATAAAAATCACTCCTGTTTATAAGTTTTTAAAATTAATAGATCTTGTAAATTTTTTGGGGATAAAAATAATAACAAAAAAACCAACATTAACTGAATAACTGTTCTATCAACAGATATATTGTTCACCCAAAATTTTAATATTGCTGTAAACCGTTTAGTTGAAGGCTTCACTCTTTGGTCCCAACTAATAAATTCAATTTTTAATAACCCTATATTAGACAGCGAAGTAACCTTAGAAAAAAGGTAATGAACATAAATTGAGTTTCTAGGAAACACCTAAACTCAAGGATTAGGTTAATAATTTACAAGTGTGGGTGAGTAGGTGGACCAGTACCAAAGTATTTGTATAATTGTTACACGTATAACTTACATTAATAGTTGCCTACCGGATCACCCATACACACAGTGTTATTGACTTTGAAGAAAGAAATAAGGCCAAATCTAAAAGAATTAAGGAATATTTGAGAACTAAAAAATGGACAAGGCACAAAAAAAGTATTTACCGTGCCCCAAAGTAATGAAACAAACCTATATTGTATTTAGTAATTAATTTGAAAGTCCTTTATTTATAGACCCTTGAAATGAAAATAAATTTGTTTACATTTGCTTCATGTTTATAAACTCCTATAGAGATAGCTTTTTTTGCTATCCAGTTTGGAACCAAATTGAATACTGCTTCAGGTTTCGGAACAAGTTAAAAAAAATCTGTCCCATAAAATTAAAATGGCTAATATTTTGATAAAACCTTTTCAAAATGTACAAAGGTATTTGTAAATTATAAATGTAATTTCTTCGATTTCTAACATATTTTTAGGTTTAATCAAAATCAAATTAGATTGCTAAATTTCCATTTGAAAAACAAATTTTGTTTAACTTGCCTCCTCTAAAAACAGAGAATTTTCATTTTTTATTTAATTTGCGTTTAATAAAAGTCAAAACACACGTTCCCATAATCCTAATTCTAAAATGGCTAATTATTTTAAACCCAGTATTAATATAATCAAGCGTACTGCTGGCAGGTAAAATATATTAATTGTTTCCTTTAATTTCTAATTGAATTTAGAAAAAAACATCGGCTAAAATTAAAACCAAAATAAACTTAAAATCTGATGATCAATGTGCACTATTTACTGTAACACTTTACAATTAATTGGTGAATCGTGCATACGATTATTACCTACCTTAAGTGAACTATTGGTACTGTTCGAGACTGATTTCTACTGTAGGGGTGGGGTGGGTTCGAGCCGTCACCCCTCGGGCAGTCAGTCTCGCGTAGCGCCTCACCCACTCTTGCAGTGTTGTAGCCATGAGCTCATATTGATTCGATACATTTAGATTCGTTACATATAGATTTAGATACATTTACAATTTATTTAGACCAGTTACATTTTACTTTAATCTCAAGTTTTGTCTCATTTGCAATAAGTTTATACCATTAACGTTAATATCAATAAAGCAGTGATCACAGCTTATTATGTTTAATTAATTATTATTTACCCGTTTCCGAATTTGCTTACCGTGGCTTACATATGCCGTAACAGGTACTAGTGGCACAGTTCTGTAACCTATGTACGTGGAGTAGTGTTGACCCACCCACCCACCCATACACGTACAGTGGCATTGACCCACTCACTCGCCCATACACGTACAGTTGCATTGACCCACCCACTCACCTATACACATACAGTTGCATTGACCCACTCACTCACATATACACGTATAGTTGCATTGACCCACCAAGCCATCCATACACGTACAGTGGCATTGACCCACCCACTCACCCATACACGTACAGTGGGCATCGACCCACTCACTCACCCATACACGTATAGTGGTATTGACCCACTCACTCACCCATACACATACAGTTGCATTGACCCAACCACTCACCCATACACGTACAGTGGCACTGACCCACACACTCATACACGTACATTTGCATTGACCCACTCACTCACCCATACATACACGTATAGTTGCATTGACCCACCTAGCCACCCATACACGTACAGTGGCATTGACCCACACCCACTCACACATACGTATAGAGTTGCATTGACCCACTCACTCACCCATGCGTACATGTACAGTGACATTGACCCACCCACGCACCCATACACGTACAGTGGCATTGACCCACCCACTCACCCATACACGTACAGTGGCAGTGATGCTTAGCATATTACGTGTTGGTAGGAATACAAAACTAGGTAACATTGTACATATTGTAATGCGTTTGTGTTGTTTGACGTTTATTGATATTGAATCTTTCCTTTAATAAAATTATACCTTCACGTGTTTTATATGATGCAAAGTTTTTGATACAGTACAGGATGTTCTCTAGATGTAAGGAAGTAATTTTCATTAAAGCTTCGCAATATCAAGTGCAAAGTGGTGAGAACGTAGAACAAACAATCAAGTTTTTCAAGACAATGAAAGTCACCAGAGATGTACCTCAATCACGACTATCTACTAATGGAACAAACAAGCAAACAGAGCTCAGCAAACACACAATTAAATTATGTTTGTTCCGATACAAGTTGAGTTCTACTGTCAGACGTAGTTCTCTAGTCAACCTTTAGCTAAATTACATTTCTACATAAGTGAGAGTTTGTGAATATGAGACAAACTTTCTTCTGAATATAATAAACTCAATCCAACCAAACATGTTATATATTATTCATTAAACTCTTGTTAAAATTAATTCATATCATAAATGTAAGGTCATAAACACATAAGGTAAGAGGCAGGTGAAATTTAATTTTAATTAAACGTTAAAATTGAATAGAAAGTGTATAAAGCTACACTTCTAAAATACAATGTGGTAGTTTGTTTTAAAACAATAACAAATGCTACCATTAATTTGAATGTATGTAATGTATGATAATGGAAACGTTGTTTCTTAAAGGCATCACCAAATAAAAATTAATATTATTGTTTGAGCCTTTCATAGATTAAAATTATAGTTTCTAGTAAAAGAGGTATTAATTTATTTTAAATTTCTAAAAAGAAATCAATTTGTTTTTTCATGTCATAATAGTGATCCCCATTAGAAATTCGTCATCATTATTCATTTTTAAAGTCAGCAAATATAAAGTTGCATTGTAAAATATGAATAGAGTGTCAACAAAATAATTTGGAAAACCAATCTATCGATTTTGATTACACATGCCTTTGAGAGAATGCTGTGACAATCAGCGGTATAGACGAAAGCCGTATTTGCAATATAATGTGACAAATCATATTGGTCGGT
The DNA here is from genome assembly GCA_035578905.1 of Stictocephala bisonia. Taxonomy (NCBI): domain Eukaryota; kingdom Metazoa; phylum Arthropoda; class Insecta; order Hemiptera; family Membracidae; genus Stictocephala; species Stictocephala bisonia. Next base: position 494,504 of record JAQJVL010000446.1, read on the forward strand.
AATCTGCCAATCCATTTGTTTGCCAGATGTTCAATCTGGTATCACGATGGATTGAGATTGGATTGAAGCATGAGTCGCTCGGTGTGATGTGATGTTCCAACCTAATAAATTGGTTTTGTTTCAAATTAATTAATGAAAATAAAAAAAACAATAACTAATGATAGCCATGAGGCACGAGATTATTTATAAACGAAAATTAATTTTACGACTTAATTATTTGTATCGGTATTTTCCATTGTACGGATATTTGATGTTGCATTAATATTAGTACAACTCATTATTTAAACCCAACCACTCTCTCATAAACTATGGTGGTATTGACCCACTCACCCTTCTCTACACACCAACCAACTCATACACATTACGGGGTTTTGACTCACCTACCCTCTCATACATGTATTGATCAATAACACCCACCGTACGTGTAAGTCATCGACACTATACGAGTATGGGTGGGTGGGTCAATATTACCATATGTTTGCACATGGAAGGGTGGGTATTCACCACCACCATAAGTGTATGGTGGGTGGGTGGGTCACCATCCACGTACCCGTTTGAGTGGGTGGGTGGGTCATCATCACAATACGTATATGGGTAGGGGTGTTAGCAAATACCACCTTACGTGTGGATAGAATCAGTTTCCAAAAATTGATTGTCCAGATTTAATATTACGTATAAACAAAATCCAAAATAAGTGTTTCAGCCCTTGTTAGTACATTAATAATAGTACAAGTAATTTAACGAAAGGGATATAGGTTCTTTCTTCTAATGGCTTAATATTTACCAGGGTGACTTTTTAAATTTAATATTGTGATTTACGTCAGACAGTTAATCTGTGTTTAATTTTAACTATAAAATGAAAAGTGTTTAAATAAATAAATTTGAAATCTCAAATATGTTTACCATATTTTATATAAAGTCCCAGCCAAACGTGTTTATATCAAAACCTCTTAGCAAGTTTTACGTAGACTTTTTTTATTTTATGCGAAATAATTTTGACTTTTTTAATACAATGGTTTTCATTCTCTGAACATTTACTTTCTGGCGTTTTGTTCTCATTGTCACTGGAGACAGCAGTTCATTTCCTTCGACAAAAGAGGACTCCAGTGTTTGTTGAAAGTGGGTGAAGGGAATGGAGTGAGACACCGGCTAAATTGAACAGTGACTCTTTCACCACTTTCCATCTTATATTTTTAATTAATCAGTAATGTTCTTATACATATACAAAGAATTGAACGTTCAGTTTTTTGTGTATTTTTCTAAAAAAGATCCAAGTAGTATTTTCTAATAATAGGTGCTTTGCAATTTACAGGGTTAGGATTTATCATTTATTTACCACTATAAAAATACCATTTACATGATTGGTAGGTGGTTAAGTCCATACCACTATACGTGTATGGGTGGAAGGGTTTGTCAATAATACTGTACGTGTATAGGTGTGCGGGTGTGCAATTACCACTGTACGTGTACAGTTGGGTCAGTACCACTGTACAATTATGGGTGGGTGAGTGAATCAATACCACTGGACATATATGGTTGGGTGGGTTGGTCAGTACCACTGTACATTATGGGTGGGCAAGTGAATCAATACCACTGTACGTGTATGGTTGGGTGGGTGGGTCGGTACTACTGTATATTTATGGGTGGGCTGGTGCGTCATTACCACTGTACGTGTATGGGTGGGTTAGTGAGTGAATACCTTTATCACTGAAAATATATGGGTGGGTGGGCACATCAGTACCACTTTACGGGTATGGGTGGGTCAGTTTGTTATTACCATTATACGTGTATAGGTGGGTGGCTGAGTCAATACCACTGCATGTGTATGAATATAATCCATCACTTTCCTATTTATGTGAATTTGTGTTTTTTTACTGATACACTGATATATATATATATATATATATATATATATATATATATATATATATATATCAGAATTGACGTTATAAGGTAGGGATTCATTTTTCCTAATGATATGACCTCCAATCCTAAAAAAAAAACAAACACTGAAAGCAGGTTTTTATAAAGTTAAATTATTTTTCTTGGTGTAATTGAGGTTGTACAGTTATTTTTAAAATTCCCTTACGAAAACTTATTACAATTGTTCTAAACGAAGCCAAACTAATATAAAATGGGAATATGCTTAAATAATTTTACATGGTCATGAAATTATGTTATACTATCACTATATATGTACAGTAATTTTGTTAGTCATTGAGCTTTACCGCTACTGCTGGTTCAAATTGCATTACATTAAATTTGGGCTACACTAGCGCTCCAAAATGAACCATAAAACAGCTTATAATTTGAGACTCTACTTAGTATTGGATAAGGTGTATATAAAAAAACTAATGCTAGTACGATGGGATGAAAAAATGAACCATGAAAAATCCCTCTAAGTGTATCGTGTACGAGTACCATCTTTTAAATCACTGAACAAAGACGTGTTTAGGTGTATATATTGGCAACAGTGAGTGTAAAGAGTATAAATTGGCTATAATATACAGACACTTTATTACATAGCCTTTTTGAAAGATCTCAAGTAATAATTTTTGAAACGTTGGTATAACTTTTATATTTTACGGGTGTGTAATATTTCATGTAGTTTTGTTCCAAAGGCATGTCATATGACATTTCCGGGTTAGCATTTATATATTTATGCTCAATATCTACTATTGTATGTTTGTGGGTAAGTGGGTTGATATTTAAATATTGAGAGTGGTACACTAACATTATACCATACCATTTTACGTGAGGGTCGTCCAAAATCACTTTAGATGTGAGTGTGGGAGGGCGGGTCAATACTACTTTTCATAGAGTATCTAATTTGTTTGTAACATTATTGGAAAAACAGGCGATGGTAATCTCCTTATTTTATACAATAAGTTACTCTTTTATTTACTGTGGATTATCCTAAACAATGAAGGGGTGTTTTATTGGGCCCAAATAGCCACTTTGAACCTAATGCGTACAGGCTGTGCGGGGTTATAAATAACCAGGAAAATTTATGCGCTGGGATTTTCCATGACGCATAACTTTCGCCATTACTGAGCGACTTCAGCGTCATTAGATGTGAGCGAATAAATCACCACTCCACTATTTCTCCTGAAAACATTTTTTACTAATACTGTATCACTTAATTTTCCAGTTTTCGCTAATTGTGTATTGCTAAGCGTAAAACGGTATATAACAAATGTTTAAATGCAAATTACATTAACTAAACACTAAAAGATTAGCAATTAAATTTTAAGAAAATTAAAAGTAGGTTACTTTTGGAATAAGATTATACGACATGTTGTCTTAGGAACCCGTTGTGGCCAAAAGAAAGCGACTACTGTATGTTTTATTCTGTGTTGGAGTTTAATCAAAGATTGATATGTATAAATAATCTTTAAAAGACATTTTTGCAAATCGTTTACGCATAATGCAAAATTGAAATGCTCTTTTTTTATTATTGTTTTATGGTTTCTACCAAGTACTCATAGTGGATTTTCTCGAAACAATTTCTAAAAGCGCAAACACTTTGTGCGCCTGTGTGTGCCTGACTATAATTCTCTGCTATCCAACCATGACTCCATGTTGACAACTGAAGGTGGATGTAGATGGGGCAGACATATGACCACACAATCCATTCCAGCCCCCCTCCTCCCCCGGACACATCCTATGTTTAGGGGAAGGGGGACTTGGAGGTACGCATACTCATATGGACATCTAATTAGCCTAAGAAATGTCTCTGTAAGTGACGAACATTTCCATATACTTTACTTCTTTTCTTATACTGACTCCTCATTTCCTCACACAAAATAGAAATAAAAAAATTTAAATTGGCAGTACAAGTTGTAAAAAAGGGGATTGTGTTCATCACTCGAAAAATCCATTTACGTAGTTGATTTAATTGTTTTGATCAACGGAAACGGTACAATGTGGCTATTTAAAAACTCCTTAGCTGAACTGAAATCAAAAGATGTTGACATAGAATTTGCCAGCAAAATATACATTATGTTACCCACCTTATGCTTGGTCTGATTAGTGTAAATGCTCGTACATTAGTTTATTCCAAACAAAATAGAACATTAAAAGATTATAATCTTTTTCACTACACTACTATTAGTTCAGGTGTTTTCGTTATGTGTTTACAACCTGCGAAACATATTTTCAACGGCTGTCTATTGTTTACTACCGAAAGTAAAATTGTTTACAACGGAAAATTTTCCACAGTCAACAACACCTGTTTTTATTCCGTATTGTAGTGAAAAGTATCGTTCAAAACTCGAGTGAAAGTGTTTTGTATGTTCTCGACCATTTGAAGTGCTCGACAAGTCTCCACTTCAAACATATGGTCTCGAACATGCAAAACCCCACTTTCCACTCTTGTTATACTATTCCATCCTTGTATACTGAAATTTTTTCAACTCCAAAAATTTTCTAGGAAATAAAATTTCTTATCCATATTTTACTAAGTAATAATATGTTTTATAACTCTTTCAATCATTCATTAAAATAGGGGGTGTTGTAAATAAAACAAGTATGTTTTACTGTTCTCAATTGAAATTGAAAAAATGACTCTCCCATACTTATTCAATGTTACTTTTTTTAATTAGTTTAGTTTTATGCTGCATTTTTACGGTTTTAACTTTGATCTTTGATGTTTACAGATACTGAAAAAAATAATGATCGATTTTCACTTATTTTTTTACTACCCAAACGTCAAATTATTTATAATATGTGTGATGTTTTATACTATTTATGGTAACATTTGTTGTAATTTTGTTATCGCTTGTATTTATATCATCAATACCATAGTATGAGTTCGAGTAGGTAAGTGGGTTTTTACCATAATACCTGTTTACGTGGGCGTATGGGTGAGTATATTAAACCGTTTGTGTATGGGTGGTTAGGTAGTTCATTATCAATTCATAACTGTCTTTATAAAATAAATCAAATGCGAGTCTAAGCAAACATTACAAATACATATGCAACGCGTCCTATTCGCAGTAGTTACAAGTTTTAATTACTCTTGGATTTGTTTAATGTATCTCTGAAAGCAATTTTGCTGCTATAAAGACGCAATTAACTCTTCTCTACAACTTGTGAGCCAAGCTTTGAATAATATATTTACAGATGCTGTGTGTGTAATGTCTGAACTATTCCAATAAATTTTGAACACCATTCTGTTTCTCTTTAGTTATAAACCTGTGTTTTATTTAAACTTAGTATGGAAGGTTTTAGATCCAAATACTTAAAATAAAATTGTAGTTTTAAAAGTTTGTTTTCAAAAAAACTCATATTATAGATTTTAACGATAGAAATCGTTTTCATTAAGGTTTATAACCACAAAATTAGATTTTTATTTATTTTATTTTTCAAATTTCTTAATTTTTTTAATCTCAACGATTTACGTATTAGACACTCATTTAACTATTTGGAACATTTAACCTAATTATCTCAGACTGCTTGTTTTCAAACGTGTTTTTACAGAGTGCCAAATAAATTTGTAAACAGATTGTCAACGCTGTATTTTCTTTAACCTATATTGGGATAAAACCAAGAACCTAAAAGTCAGTTTTAGTTGGAAGAAGGGACTTTTTATATATTAGAAGTGGTTAAATAGTAAAACGTAATCAAGAGAAATTAGTGCCTTTTAAAGGTACGTTTAAAAATATGTTAAACCTGGAAATTTTACTCATTGCTTGAGTACATACGGTTTGTGGTATTACAGTTTCAAATTTAAAAATATTTAAAACTTGTTCGTTTCTGAGAGTAACTAATTTTTCTTTAAAAGTTCATACTGTATAATAGAAATGTGCATGTTAGTATTTCTTTTCATTCTAGTTTTTAAAATTACTTTATCAGGTTGTTTGACAATATTTACTTCTGTTTGTAGTTCAGGATTGTGTAATCAAGACAGCGGGTGACGAAACCCGTGTCTGCTCGTTGGTTGTCATCGGCGTGGACAGAAATGGACAAGTCTGAGGTGTTTGTGTTGGGTAGTGTTCAGGGTGAGGATGTTGGGCTGGAAAGAGAAATACTAGTAAGTATCAGGCCTGTCAATCAGCAATAAATCAGACCAATACAGCATGGTTCGGATTCCATGTAAATATGTTTGCTTAGTTAACTGTCTATTGAGATATTAATAAATGGCCCTTTCTGAGCATACGTTGAACTAAGTTGATAACCAGACTACCAGATCATCCACATTCATCCTACACTTATGAAATCATTCATATTCACCTTAAAATATGCACAAAGTTTTGACGAGAACTCATATCTAGGAATCTTAGTTTAAATAGGATACGCATATACATATGTATAAGACATAAGATATTTATTGTCATCACACATTTACAAAAAACGTATTGACATTGTCACAAGTTATGACTATTTACTATGCTAAATTAATAAAACTAATACAATATGCATGTATCGTATCCTATATTATAATAAATTATATATTGTAAACTACATCTCAAAATAATTTTTAAAATCAATTTGGAAAAAATTGTTTACTTCATAAAGACATTCTTGAACTAAAATCTTTCTAATTTTATTTTTAAACTGGGAATTGTGCAATTCTCTAACATATGCCGGTAGATAGTTAAATAATTTTGTCGACACAAAGTACCAATTTTTCTGAGATGTGGTGCGTTTTTCTGAGATATATACGTTCTTACTAATGATATACGAATAATAAGTTTCAAATGGATTTTTAAAATAATACATTATTTGCAAGTAGTTAAAGATTGCATAAAAGCACAAAAATGTTGTTAATTACAGGGTAAAAATAATTCTATGTTTGCTAAATTAAACACACTCCTGATTAAGATAGCAAATAAGCTGTTTGAAACTACAATCACATTTGGAACGTGAGTAGCAATCAGGATCAGGACAGCACCGGAGCAAAGGACATCCGTCCATCCGACAGAACTTCCGTGACATGTACGAGACTGTACTACTAAACCGTGTACAACACATTGTGTCTAGGGTTGTTGATCCGCTGTTTTAATCCGCTTAGTCACCTTTAACAACTTTGAAGAAATCTACTAACTATTCATTATTACGATGCCGATCTTCAAGGTATGGGCTAATATGAGGGGCAAATAAGTGTGAGAAGTGTAGATGAATTGTTGTAGTCATTGTTACTAATTAAGGTCAACTGCTCCTTATAAAGAGCCATTTATTAATATCTCCATAGCTGGGGCAACTACGAGTCCTATAGCTTTATGTACAATCCGAACCACGTAGTATTTGTTTGATTTTCAGCTAACCGACAAGCCTGATAGTTTGTTATCTCCCGTACAAAATGCTGACTAGCACCCAACTGGAACACCCTAGACTTCCCTAACTGTGACCATGTTGATGGCGTACAATAGTGACGTTGTGTCTGTAATTCGACCGATCATAGAACCTATCACTTAGAATGTCCACAACACTTTCCCCCAAGTAGCTGGGTTACAGCACTGCACCACTGGTGTTGACGCAGTGGTGTAAACATTTTAAATAAAAGAATTTAAAAATTTTTATTTAATAATAATCGAATTGGTAAGTTACAGTTTTTAATCTTTCAATGATAGCTGCGTTATTATTACTCTGCGTATGTTTTGGTTTAAAATGTATGTCTCACTATCAATATCAATATATTACACAATATATTATTATTTTATATTTAGTTACAATCAATATGAATTTTAAAGCAACATCTGAAGTATCTTGGCTTATTGTTACGTAATAGAGAGAGTTTTCTTAAAAGCTGTAAGGCGAAGTAACGGTGTCACTAATAAATATAGAATACATATATATATTTTTTTTTTTTTATTGATTTTTGACAAGTACCCGTCCTGCAGTTTTAAATGTAAAATACCATTAAAAAAAATGGTACAGTTGTATTCCGAAACGTATCTGATTATAATTCCTGTGATTCTATATAAGATTAAGCCCAAAGTACGTATCTTAAGTATGAACAAATATTTTACTAACCAAAATTAATATTTGAAAAACAAGTTTTGTGTGTATAAAATCTTGAAAAATAAAAAAGTTAAAAGTTAAATAAAAAATTATTGCTGTAAAATTATTGTTAATAAGTTTTTGTATCATTCAAAAAAAGTTATATTTTGATTGATACAGCAAAATTGATTGATTATGAAACAATCATTTATAATTTTTTTTAAACACGCCTAGATTTAAATATGTATAAAATTAATTATTATTTTATGCAAAATGCTTACTAATACTAATACTAACTTAAACAATTTTCTCTTGAGCTCTTTGGAAAAAATACTCGGTTTGCCTGGACGTCAAAGTTGGTTAGATTTATTATAAATTAAAATGAAAAAACTAAACTTATAAATAAACCTACACCATGGTAAAAATCCTTACAATGATCATCCTTACATGTACTGTTAAAAAATACACGTATTCTCTTTTGGACACAAAATTTAGTCATGATATCTTTCGGCAGATACTTGGAAGATTCAAACCGATCGTATAATAACCTAAAGGTGTCCAATTAACTGAATACAATATAAGTTCTATAGTTATTCAGTCATTAGTTATATTTATTATCACTTATTAATTCATTAGTTATAATTATTATTACTTATTCATTCATTAGTTATAATTATTATTACTTATTCATTCATTAGTTATAAAAAAGTTAGTTATTCAGTTACACCACTGGACGTGCAGGGGTGAGGAAAACGGACGTCTAGTAGAGAAGGTTGAATAATGAAGAAGATAAGTTGTCCACCATGTCACATTGTTTTCAAACTAAAAATTTTAATATAATGAGGTTTGTTTATTGAAGTCACAATAGTTATCTGTGAAAAGTTATATATAAGTCACATTAAATATCCAATTATTTATAGTAATAATTATTATTATTCATTTAGTCATTGGTTGTAAGTCAAGTTAGTTTTTCAGTCTTTTCAGTCATTAGTTATACATCGCATTAGTTGTTCATTCACTGGTTATATCACATTAGTTATTCGGTCACTGGATATATTACTAGTTATTCGGTCACTGGTTATATCACATTAGTTATCTATTCATTCACTAGCTATATCACATTAGTTATTCATTCACTAGTTATATTACATTAGTTATTCATTCACTGGTTATATCACATTAGTTATTCGGTCACTGGTTTTATCACATTAGTTATTCGGTCACTGGATATATCACATTATTTATTCATTCACTGGTTATATCACATTAGTTATTCGGTAACTGGTTATATCACATTAGTTATTCGGTCACTGGTTATATCACATTAGTTATTCGGTAACTGGTTATATCACATTAGTTATTCGGTCACTGGTTATATCACATTAGTTATTCGGTCACTGGTTATATCACATTAGTTATTCGGTCACTGGTTATATCACATTAGTTATTCGGTCACTGGTTATACCACATTAGTTATTCGGTAACTGGTCATATCACATTAGTTATTCGGTCAGTGGTTATATTAAATTAGTTATTCGGTCACTGGTTATATTATATTAGTTATTTAGCCATTACTTAGGCGTTATATTAATTATTTAGTTGTTAGTTATAAGTTACATTAGTTACCCAACAGTTAATGAAATACTAAAATATCGCATATTAGCATAGCGAATAAATAAAATCAGTTCAGCGCAATGTAATTTGAATCTTATTATAATTCGTTCACAATCAGTAGCTTTTCATAAGCTCACAAATCCGTAAAAATAGCAGATGATTTAAAGGCCATAGCCTTTACTCATCTCAATAGTTAACAATATTACACGAGTTAATGTTGTTAACCCATCAATGATAATCATCTCAACTCGGTTAGAAACAATGTTACACAACATACCTTCTTACATCCATCAATAAATGATAATATTACATTTATCGACATTGGTGCTGTTTCGATATAGTTAAAGTTCGGTCGATTATCGACTTTCTGTCAGAGGACAAAGTTCAAGGGCAACAATATTAGACTAGCATTTCAAGTAGCATTTCTTTTTTTATTCGATAGTACACTTTTAGCACCCAAATTTGATCAGATTCAGTGTTATTCATCAGTAAGAAACCAATCGTAGAAATATGGATAAATATGAAGGGCGAATGAGTGTGATGAGTATATAAGAACGAGTGTAGTCATTGTTACTAAGGTCGGCTGTTCTTTGAAAGAGCCATTTATTTATTAATAGCCCAATAGTGTTAACTTAGGAACAGCTCAACGTGGAATCCCAACCACGTAGCATTAGTATGATTTTCAGCTATCTGACAAGCCTGACACTCAGTTCTCTTCCCTAAAAAAAATCAGAATCTTCACTAACCTCACAACATTAACAGCCCAGACTTATCAAGTAGTGTTCACTTCGATGGCAACCATTGAGTGGAATCCATGTCAGTATTAAGACAACTGAACATTGACCATATTGCCTACAATCTCCACAAAATTCTGTCCCCAAGTAGCACTGCGCCACAAGTGTTGACGATACGAGGTTCAAGGAGAGATTCATTTATCAATGTGACTTCATTTGGCCTGCCATCTAGATCTGACAGTGACATCAGATACAACTAAGTCGGGTAGATTTATGGGGCATTGATCCGCAGAATTGATGGCCATCGATGGGTGATTCTGGGCATCAATTGGAATTTAATCTAATCTGATAACTTCAGATTTATCAGAATTGGATACTTCAGTGGTCATTGTTTGTTTTCAATATTTTAACATATGGTTTTGACGCTTTCAACAGATGATTTCTGCAACCACACCGCAACTGACGAAGTTTTTTTTCATTTAAATAATATTAAATGTATTATTCAAATAAAATGTTTAATATTTGACTTGTGTTTAAATATTACAATTGAATCTTGGAAAAAAAGCAATTCTATTTAATATTAAGAATAAATACATTAAATAAAATTAAGACATTTTATTAGAAGACTTGTTTTTGTACTTTTTTAATACGCAAATTTTATAATGTTATAATCTGACCTCTCAACTTTAGTCCTTCAGCATTTTTTATTTATTTTTTTTTTTTATATAAAACTCTCACGAATTAGTAAGAGTGATATATTCTTTAATAGTTCTATTTGATTTTATTATGTACTTGTGTATTTTCAAGGTAGTATTTCAATCAAATTATATATAAATTAATAAATATATAATTATAACAAACTACTGATTATTAATTTTTTTTAAATCGCTTAAAAGTAAAACGAATTTAATCGAAAGTCGAAATAACTTTTTCAAGAATATATTTGTTATTTTTTCGTTTTAAATGAAAACTTCACTTACAGTGCACAGGGATCGTAGGTCTATATTTGAACTTAAGTCATCAAGTGAAATACCAGCAACCTTCAGCTCAGTTGGAGCTGGAACCCTGGAAAAATGACTCCGTGTGAAGTCGTTACAAGTAGTAACCATGCCACTCTGGGTAGAGCTACTTGATCACTTTTTTAAGGAAAAGACGAAATCCTTTTTGGCCTTTTTCTGCCCACTCTCCACAGACTATTGATCTGTTCGAGGATCTTATAAGATAGAGTAAAGGGGAGAACCAGTACAAGGTGAATATTACTGATAAAAACTAACAATCAAGGCCAGGATGTAAACCTGTGTTATATTTATCTCAGATTTGAAGTCCTGACGCCTTGGGCCACTCGGCGTTTAGAATTTAGTTCAAATTACTTTTACTGTAGAAGTAAATCCATTTAATGATAAACTAACATGTTAAAGATCTCCTCCCCGATCACTCCCTTGTCTGAATCCCCCCCCCCCACAGTGTTTGGGTTTGCGGTGACGTCACAGTAATTTCAAGGAATCATTAAGGAAAGCAATAAGGTAGATGGGGTCTTGAAGCCCCAAGGCAAGAACCAATCATGATCCCCTCTCCTGATGGGGATTAGTGGGCACAGAATGACACCGTGTGGGACTCCATGCTTAGGAGTAGAAATTATTTACAGGCTTATAAACTTATTTTGGAAATACTTTCCAAAACTACAAACTATTTAAGATTTCTTATTGTTATACTTTTAGTCACTGGACAAAAATAATGTTTAATCTCCTGAAAAGTTCCGAATTGATTTTTTAAGAAATCCTAACAACAAATTCGATTTTAATTGTAATTATTTTGAAACAGTCGATTGACAAATGCTACATTTTCGATTGATAATTTTAATATACTTACAGTTTTGCAATAAATTAAGAAAACCAGTAATTTACTATGCCAAAGAAGTTGAATTATATTTTGTTACAAATAAAACTCACCTTTTCTGCAACCTTTTCAGAAAACCCTAATAACAGGGCTTTGTACTTGTGTCTTATAATAATATAATAACTAATAAATATGTATTTGATTATAAATGGTGCAAGGGTGTAAGAACTTAGATATCCTGGTTGTTAATTTTCGAAATCTATACCTAATTAAGAAAAAAATTAAGCATAACATTAATTTAAAATTCATTTACATTTAGTATATATCTGTTTTATTCTTTTTTTTACAAAGTCATTACTAACGTAAGCATTTGTTGACAGATTTTCTTTAAATATTACACACTTCTTTAATTTACATTCTTAAAATAAAATTACTATAGATTTATTTCAAGCCATTTTTAATTAAAGATCATTTAACATTTTAAACATTTTTATTCAGAAAGAAATGAGGAGATAAAAATTGTAAAGTGCCACAGTTTTGAAACGGCTAATTAGAATGAATGTACGTTTTTTTGCTGTTTAGTAATTTTAATTTAAAACGTGTGCAAAATGTCAAATAAATGAGTAGACCCATTCTTGAATTAACAATTTTGTTGTAAAAATCAAAAAAGGATTCATAAAAAATAAATAGAGTGAACTTCGAAAAATTTTAGCCTTTATGTTTTGCACTAAATTAGGTGAACATTTTGTAAATTAACATCTAGGGCACCTGATTTCACTCTTAATTAAATCTTAATTTTAAGTGGTAAAATAAAACATCTTAATTTTAACGACTTTTAATAAGATCTTATAAAGCTAAAAAATCTTTGATAGGTAGCGCTACAATTGTAAGTCTTGTATCAAACTATAAACATGTTCAAAAACTTTTATTGTATTTTATGACATTATAATGTTGAAACGATCGTCATACACATTATAAAATATTTGAACTGTTGACAGAGGTAATTTATTTTTATTTTTAGATGATAAAAATATGTCCCTGTCTTTATAATTATATAACATAGCAACGCCGTATTGCTGCATGGGCGACCGGCTAACTAAGGAATCGTGGAAATGAAAACTTTAGCAATTTGCACGCTATACTGGCCAAGGGAATACACCCTTTAGCAAACTTTCTAAATACAGCTTATTGGTAAAGTTGTTCGAGAATTTGAGTCACCATTAATTTGTTATTTATTTTTGTATTATTATTTATTTATTCAAATATTTGCATTTTCAATATATTTTTCTTGTACAGTTCACTTATTTATCCCTCTAGCTTAAAGTTAATTGAGAGATATACTAATCATATTTACTACATTTCTAGGTATAATAATATATACAAAAAAAGAAAGGCTTAACAACCAACAATGAAATATTGTATCTTACAAATACATATTATAAATTCTTTAAAATTTTAAGTTGTTTATGATATTTATTTTACCAGTAATTTACTTGCTATTAGTATTTTTTTTTTTTTTTTTTAATATTACAATCATATTCTTCTTTTTTTTTTTTTTTGGAGATATAAATAATTGAAAAAAACAAAGTATAGCATCCTAATTGCTTTACAAAAGTAGTGAATATTAAGTATACTTATAACAACACTTTTTAAAATGTTTAAGTGTTTTAAACATTATAAAATACTTTAATGGATGGTCTAGGCTTCAAATATTATTGGTCAATTTTGTTGTATCAATATTTGCTTTTCACAAACCTAACCTAGCATGCCCTAACCATACTCTTCACTAGAGTTAAATACTTGGAAAACGTTCAGGTACCTAATAAGGTAACTTAATAAGTATCACGTACTGTAAGTTGTAGATAGTAAGGTTTTCCAAATTCTGTGTAGGTTTTTTTTTAATTTTGTCTATATGGTTGTCATAAAATTGTAATGACATTTTACTGTAATAAAAAAAGTTTTTTTACAATGCCATTTTTAAAATGGTATTGTAAGGCCTGTGCGTGAACTTAATTTTATGAGTGAGGTACCGATCGTCACATCAGTTGGAGACTCGAGCCTTGAACTTGCTCTCCGCAGTCTGAAGCCACGGAGTGAAATTATTGTATATTGAAATCGAATATCAATTAATAAAAATTGGTACAATTTGTACAGTTCCTTTTCAATATATCATTTCCTGAGTACATTATATTATCTAGTTTTTTAATCTATTTTTGGCTTTTTTATAGTTAGATACAACTATAGTTTTGCATTTAAAATCTGCATAAAATTTGTTCACATTTTTATCATAGTCGACTTTTAACAAATAAAAAGGCTTTGTCAATTTATTTAACCTCTTAGCCAGTATAAACTTAACATAGGCCTACGCTATAGTCTTCCTTTTTCCTGTTATTATTTTTTATAATTTATAGTATTAATACTAGCTGCTTGAAGTCAGATTCATGTATTATTATCAAGAATGGAATTGATTCACATTTTCTCATACAAAATGTTATTGAATTGTCCCTTTCTGTACGCGTATGTCTATACTTGTATATATTGGTCAAACTCGGTTATATGCCCGCAAAGTTTTTTTTCCTTACAGGACTGTTTTAGAGTTGAATCGATAAACATTCTATTATATCCTAACCTAACGTTAACCTAACTAACCCAAGCTGATCATGGGTGCTAACCAACCTACCCGCCCGCCCATATACGTACAGTAGTGTTGACCACTACGTCAATACCACTGCACGTGTACGGGTAGGCGGGCGGGTCAATACCACTGCACTTGTACAAGTGGGCGGGTGGGTCAATACCACTGTACGTGTATGGGTGGGCGGGTGGGTCAATACCATTGTACGTGTATGGGTGGGTGGGTGGGTTTTCGAAATCTTCCTGTTTTTTATTTCCTTTTTTCTTTTTATCCATCTTGTCTTACTTGTTCTATTCACTTTGCTGTTGATTTCTGGTATATTCTTTTCATGATTTGTTTTATGAGTTTATTTTATGTGTCCAGTTTATTGTTTGAGACCAGTCTTTGTATGTGTCCATAGAATTTTAGTTTTCTCTTTTTCATTATTGTTATTTTTTCTGTGTGTTTGTACACCTCTTTATTGCTCCTGATTCTGTATTTAGATTGATTCTCGTCTTTTTTGGTCCTAAGATCTTTCGTATCGTTCTTCTTTCCATTTTCATTAATTTTTCCGTGTCTGATTTCCTCACTAGTTCCAGTGTTTCTGAGGTGTATAAGGGAAACAACACTGGTTTTATGACTGTGTTGTAATGGTAGAGCTTGGCGTTCATGGATATATATTTGTTGTTGTGTTTGTTTTGTGTGTGCCAACCTACATCGGACGGATTGGCACTAAATCACTGTTGGTTACTCCTAATACTGTCTTCTAACAAAATATCGTCATTTTAGTACGCCCTAAGTTTATAGGAAAATGTTTAGATTTTTTGGGCAAATGACCGATTTTGAACTATATTTTTATAGTTAATGTTTTAATACACTAATTTAATAATTAATAATAATTTACTAACTTGTACTAATTTATGGTAAGTTCAGCCTAGTTAAAGTTAAATACATATTCAGTTTTCAGACAGTAAATATTTTATTTCATAATCTTTAATCTGTAAAAAATTCAACCAAGAACCTTCCATAGTAATAAAAAATCTGTAAATTCCCCTTAATACCCCACATCGGCCCCCATGGTGTGGTTTATGGCGTTATGTGATGAGTTGGTCTGATAACACTGGCCTGGTACTGGGCCGGAGATAGGGCTTCTAACAGCTTCCTTTGTTTAGGAATGTGAAATATAGTTCCATTCATGCCGACGTGACAGGATACAGTTCCAGAATTGTAACCTTTATTTATTTATAGTTTTATTCATTCATAAGATGCCAATCATGAAGATATGGATGATTTATGAAATTTAAAACTATTCCTTAAAAAGTGGCATTAATAAATAGTCCAGAGAATTAATAGCTAGTGGTTGTCAACGAATTAGCATCAATATTTATTTTAACTCAGATTGGAATCAAATTGAGTGCCTTTATCTTTTTTAATTGGGCTTTAATAAAGAGAAAAAATTTACAGAAGTAGCTTTCTCATGGCCGCTGCAAAAGTCTCAGTGGCAGTTATAAATACATTACAACTGATATGTGTTTATAAATCTGTGGTAATAATTACTATGTTTATCTTTGCAAATTTGGGGGAAATACAGGATGGACTACAAGTGTCTGAATGGTACAGTGGAGAAAGAACTACTCAACACACATTTATTACATTATTGGATGCCATTCTGTCGATCTGTCGATAGCTCGTGGTATTATAGAATTCAATCTAGTTGCTCACAGTTAATTGCTGACATTGTCTGATGTCACCAATTTTATTTTTTAAAGAGGTTTTATTTTACGGAGATTACTTTAATTTTGTCATTTTTTATACCCATCTATCAATTTACTTTATACGTAGTCCTCTCTATTTATGTGTCACATATATCTTATATATTAGTTTCATACGTTGATATTGATTATATATTGTGATCTAAAAAATTGTTCATCTAAAGAACCGGAAGGTCATCCAAAGCAAAGAAGTGGTAATCAAAGTACAGGAGGAGTTCTTAGGCAGAGAAGTGCGGAAATCCCAAAGGAGTATCCAAACACCAAGAGTATGAAAAGAAAGTCGAGCGATGTTTTTATGCATTTTTTAGTACATACATTAGTATAGTTATATAAAGCATATGAAAAGTCCCCAAAAAAACAGAAGAAATACCCAAAGCGACCATTATTTACAATATAAAATTCAAAACATTTTCGTCAATGATTATTATCAGTTATTTATTTCGTAATAAAATATATTTTAAAGGCACTTTTTTTTAATTTGCTTATCATTGGTGAAGTTATGTTTTACGTTACTTTCTGTCACAAAATTCATATTTGCAAAAATGTTACTTTACATGTAACGTGACACGTTATATGAATGATATATTGCTTGTAATGTTCATGCGTGAAAAGAAACGATTTGTCGATTTCCTTTCAACATATACTGGGCTCTTATAATTTTAATCTCGCCTTAAATGTTCAAATTTCCTAGTTTGATTAGGCTCTATAAAATGAATCAGAAATATTTAAGGACTCTTCTTATTTCATTTTTTATTCCATAAGCATCCTGTTACTGTTTCGTAACAGTATTGATTAAATAATTTTATTTATATTACATCGCCTAAGTACGAGAAATAACCACAGTATAATATAAACACACAGTAGTGAAGCTGTTTTACTTGCCAACTAAGCGATGCTTGCGATCCTAGCGGTGGTATAGCAAACAACTGGCGCGGTAAGCGGAAGGATGTCGTAGCTATGCTTTACGCCCACTAGGATCACTAGCATCGAGAAGTTGGCCTTTTTTTCAAGAGTGGGCTTCGCTACTGTGTGTTTATATTATACTGTGTTATAACCTAATGAATGTTTATAACTAGAATTAGTCCTCAACTGTTTTTTTCTAATAATAAGTTAATGGAAAATATTACAATACTTTATTGAAAGTAACCAATACATTTTTGTTTGTTTTAGGTTAGAAACAATATTGGCAGTTATCTACTTGGTTGTACGTATTATTATCATTTTAAATTGTTTGTATTGATAGTAGTTTACTACATAACCTTCATTGGTCAAGATCTGTTATCTCCCCCCCAACCAAAATATTTTCTGTTCCCTTTTAATGATTAAATCGTTAGTGGTATTCGTTAGTTTTCTGGTTTTCATAATTGTATAAGTACTTTTTATTGATATACATCAATTTTGGTCTCATTCAAACGAGTGTTTAATAATTTATCTACCATATTCGAATCCTGTTACATAAATCTATATAAAGTGGTTAATGTTGTGGGCAGACAACAGCCTTTGACTACCATTATTTATTAGACCAAATTAATTTGTATTTCATGTCTAGTATAATTGGAAACAGTAAATTCCACAGTTTCCAGTCGACGATTGTCGTGTCGAAAGTCGTAATAGACCCAGCTGATGGCTCGATTTATCACACTAATGTGCAGTATCTTTGAGTTCCGTGTCTGACGCCGTTATATTCGATTGTTTATGACCGGATTCTCTACCACCTACTCGATTAATTCAAAACATATTTCTATGGTTGTTGTTGGGAAGTATTTCAAGTAGTTCGTTTTCTTTTTCTTTGATAACATTTACTTCATTTTGTTCTACTCTAGACTAGGAAATATCGTCATAATGCGATTAAAGTGTTGATATTCGAGTTAATTTTCGTAACTTAAGTATGATTAAGATTTAATTTCTTTATATATTCGATTTTGATACTTATTATACAATAAAACATTAATGTGGTGAAATCTGGCCAAATATATATTTTCAAAATTCCCATTCTGGCTTAAAATCCTATTTTAAAGCGTAAAAAATTTAACCCCATAAAAACAATAAAATCAAAGTACCATCGACTGAAAAGCTGATCAAAGTTTCTCAAAAACTATAAAACTTTGGATCATAAAACTTGGCACAAATTTTCTTTATAGGATCTAGAGAGTATTAAGAAATATTAAAAATTATTTTATCTCAAAGTGCTTAAATAAGCAGGTAACAAATAACCAATACAAATACCAATTAGAGCATTTGTTACCATTCATCATACAAATGTGAGAGCTTAAAACGGTACAACTTATAATAAGATATTATTTTTCAACAAATTGAGCAAGCATTATAAAGTAAAATAGGAAAATTATTAATTGCTTGAGTAAATATAAGTTTTTTGTATCGATACTTTTTCGTTCCCTTAAATTAATTTTCAAGTAAATATTGAAGTTATCATTTAAAATATCTGACAAACGATAAAAGTTTAAACAAATCCCCGTAGTGAATGAAGCACAAATGTTTACAACTAGTTATATAATATATATATATATATATATATATATATATATATATATATATATATACGCTACAAATAAGTATTATAAAAGAAAGTAACATCATTTCTTACAAGATATTTTGAAAACTAAATAAAATCTTTTAAAATTTGATTTTAAGTTTCAACATAGATATTATTCAAAATTTTACCTGTTGCTCATTAGATTTTATATGATGGGGAAGACAAAGGTTGTTGGACATTTGCCATCATTACGTGAAAATTGCTAATCATGACGTTTCGATTTGGTAGAACCCAAACCTTTTTCAAGTGCTAAAAACTAAATTACATCTACACAAACATTTAGTTAATTTTGTTCTACCCCATTCTATGATATAGGTTAAAATGTAGATAATTATAATTGTAGATAAGTTTATTAGTTTAAGAACGTAGTTTTATAACATGTTTGTGTAGATGTAATTTAGTTTTTAGCTCGTGAAAAAGATTTGGGTTCTACCAAATCGAACGTCGTGTTTGGTAATTTTCACGTAATGATGACAAATGTCCAAACAACCTTTGTCTTCCCCATCTGATACTCCATCATTAACAAATTTCAAAAACAAAGAAGATTTTATATCATACAAATTTTATTTCGATCAGTAATATGCTGGGATCGTTAATAAAATAAAAATTTCCAAAGCCAGTCGACGTGACAGATAATTAATGTTGTATCATTGTTAACACGCAATAATCGTAATTGTGATTTGTTGTTTGGTTACAGTACCAAGAGTTTATATTGTTTTAATATTTCTTCAGTGTAATAACGGTGTTCCTTTTATGTTCGTTGTTCGTAATACGGTTGTTGATTTTATTATTCATTGATAAAAAATAATATAATGTGATAGAAATGAAATGAAATGGTTTATTGTCACAGAAAATTACATTAGTGTTAAACAGATAATCTGCTACTAACTGGTGACTCGTCAATTGTTACAAAACTACTAACCTAAAGAATTAAAAAAGAAAAAATAACAAAATAAAGAGGTTAAATCACCAACTAATCAATAATTTATACACAATAACATACTTAATAAATTATTTTTCAGTGTATCTAAAATATAACGACCTCGTCCTGCAGAAATTCGGAGACGGAGTAATAGCATCGGTCAACTAGAAACTGCCTGATTGTTTGTAAAATTCTCAAGACGGTGATTAATACATCATTTAGAAAATCTCTAGTTGATCCCTTGCATAAATTATGTGGAACTC
Organism: Stictocephala bisonia; assembly: GCA_035578905.1. Classification (NCBI taxonomy): domain Eukaryota; kingdom Metazoa; phylum Arthropoda; class Insecta; order Hemiptera; family Membracidae; genus Stictocephala; species Stictocephala bisonia. The sequence goes on from JAQJVL010000446.1 coordinate 514,757, forward strand.
TTCCTAAAATCAACTAAAGATTGTATTCTTATTTATAAAAGGCATGATAATCATTCAAAGCTAAAACACTTAAATATATAGAAATAAGTGTAAAAATAAAATTACTAATAAACACATTACCATTAAAAAATCCCACAAAAATTGTGGTTTTAATTTGGAAAAATTAATTATTGCAAATAGCTTGTTAAATAAATATTTTAAAAACTGTTTCAAATAAAGGAAATAATATTGATGTTTACGTAAAATATTGAAGTTCAAACTGTCATTTCTATAGCATGGAATTAACACTTACTTTACATTGCCTTAGGACTTCAAATTGTTTGTATAATTAGGTAACAATTATTAAAATCTGTTGAGAGAACCCTTAAGAATTTAAGGGAAAACGTATTTACTCATCAACCTACCGGTGCACCCACAGTGGTATTAACCTACCCACCTATACACGTACTGTTGTATTGGTTAACCACCCACACATCCACATACATTTGTACTGATCCACTCACATACACACTACAGTGGTGTTGGACCCCCAAAACAATGTTAATATCCCTACCACCCACCCAAACACAATGTTAACAGCTTTTCCAATCACCCAAAACAACATTAAAAGTGGTATTACGCAGATAATTTAGATACAATAAGTTAAAGTTCAATTGTTGTAACCAATAACGTTAATTAACGACGAATGTATAAAAATGCTTATGGTAAGATTGACTCTTCAATATACCTATTAGGGAGTGGGAATCCATTATCACTTGGTCCATTACAGCGGGGATTTGCTAATACAACCCCGTCTCCACGCACAGATTACAGGGGTACTCACTGCCTTAGAGTCAACTAATGTGAATTTAATACCTATTGTAATCTCTTTGTCACTGCTTTAAATATTTTGAAAACCAAGCTTCTAAAATGGCAACTTTACAAAATTTTAGTTAAGGATTTCAACACCCCAGAAACTAAAAATTTGTAAATACAGTATTTATTATTTTACGAAAAAATTCTTTGTGTCTTTCTGAAAAAATTACATTCAGTGTTGTGTATATAACATTTCTTTTTCTTTAAGAAAAAAAACATCTTGTACACTTTTGCTGAAAGTTTTTTTTACAAAAGTTTCAGATCAAGATTAAAATAGGACATATATTTGTTAAGTTATGGTAATTCAAAGAAAATTTTTCATTTTACTTCAAAAACGTAGTTTTCCATACATAATACAGAGATATAAAAATGTTCTTGTCATATTACTTCAAATTTGACCAATAAAGACTTAAAACGTAAATTTAGGTAGATAAAGCCATAAACAAAGTTGACTCCAAAAGTGGTAAACGCGCACTGAGATATAATGTTTCGTTATTTGGTACTTGGTGGAATTTCGATGGATTTAAATAAAACATTTTTACTAATTCCACAGTTTTTAATTTTAGAATAAAAAAAATAAAATTAAAAACTGTGGAATTAGTAAAAATGTTTTATTTAAATTAGATATAATGTTGTTCCTTAACTTTAAATGTTTTGATGATTGCAAACTGACGATTTTCAACAATGAACATGAATATATATAAAAAACTGTGGGAAAAATGGTTTATGCATGGATATAAGAAAAATTGTTAGTAAATTCGTATTTAATTAAAAAAAAAAAAAAAAAAAAAAAGTCCATTACTTTGAAATATTCATATGAATTGAAACGTCCTAAGTGAAGGGTTATATGTGATTTGTTAAGGAAGGCAAAAATTTAGTGATACTATAAAAAAGGATGACATTGTGATACTGATGTACATTGTGATACGAGGTCGAACGCAAGTGCATTACAACATTTGTTTTAGGTCCCTGTTTGTTCTAATTATATATATAATTGTTTAATTCTTACCTATACAAATATTTTCCATAAAATACTCAACATCGTTGTTTTATCAGTACAAAATTACACAGTTGTAGAACGCCAGTTTTACTTTAGTTATAATAAATATAATATGAAATGTAGAGTATCAGTCATTTTAGAGACTGATATGAAAACTACATTCAGTACTTTATACTTTAGATTTTATTTTGTTAATTGGTCTGATTTTTTTATTTCACATTCCTTCTCCTTTTAATTTGGTGTCTGGTTTTGTAAACCATGTGCTTCATATATAATGACCTGTTTTTGTTGTTTAAAAAAATCAATAAAACTGGTCCCCTGGTACAGATCATTAGTTACTCCTGTTTCTACAACAGGATAATCCAGTCTGTACGTCAGGGAGTATTCAAGGCTATCGAATTTAATTTGCAAGCCTCTTACTCTTCTAGATACCTCTTTGAAAATCTAAAAGGCCGCTACAGAAAAAAAACATTGTCTTCTTCTTCTTCTTAGAATGACTAAATTTATCTGCGTTAATTATTATGTAAATTATTCTACTGTAAAAGCGTTCATTTGTTGTTGTGTTGTTTGTTAATATTATGGTCTAAAATCTATATTAGGTGAAATTGATGATATTGACTACGCAGCCTAAGCTCGTAAATTTTCTAGACAGTACCATTTTCTTCAAATCATAAACTTTAACTTAACACTGGCTGTTTTATGGTCTACTATTTTTTTTCTGGGATATTTCATTGACAAAATATGTTACAACTCATTTATACCATCATAAAAAAGCATAACATTCGCCCTAGGTAAATTAATATTTTGCTCATTCAATATTATTTTATTAATATTTTACATGATTATTAACTTTACATTGTATTGTACTGTGTTAAGCCTAAAACTATAGTAAAGTTCTCAATTTTATTTTTTTTTTTTTTACTGTCACTGTGAATATTTTGGCTGATATCATTGTCCAATTCGGGAAACTAAGATTAAAAATGTGATATGAATTTAGTTACACATCGTATATAGCCATGCTTTTTTGTAATTTAAAGGTTGAGTTAGATTTCTTAGGTTAGGTTTGGTCATGTTAGGTTGGGCTATGTTTGATTTGTGGCGTTCTTCTTTCTTAAATTTCTTAAGATGTTTATTTGTCTTGTAAAATCTTTTTATAATGTAACGTTTAACTTTGTGCTGTTCTTCAAAATGTATAATGTAAACAAAATTATAGATATTATAAAAATTTGTTCGTAACAATTTATCGTTTAATCAAGTGTTGTAATGATTGTGTAGGATCCGTTTTATATAAACCACTTTGCACATTAGATTGTAATTTTACAACTTTGATCTCGTAAAAACGGCCTGACACTGTGGAGGGCAGAAATAACAAGCCGGGATAGCCCAATATATCCCACTAACGTGACGTCACTGGAGTTCCGTGTCCGATGCCATTCACCCGATTGTTCATGACACTCCCCTCCACTTAATTTCCTACACCTGGCAGAACTGAATCGTATTAATATAGAAGTCTAACAAGGTCTTTTATCTTTTAATTATAAATCCCTCTTTGATCCCCTTTCTTTTTTCAAAATTTCATACATGACAGTAATACATATTAGGCCTACCGTGTAATATACAGGGTGAGTCTCTACTGACACCATTAAATTTACCTGTTTGTTGTACTCACAAAAAGGAACAAAAAAGTCCCTATTAACCTGTGTCCGATTCTCAACCGTTTGGCTGTAAGGGCTCATATTGTGTGATTTTAAAATTACTTGACATTAACTCACTGATTGAGCTACAAAAACCAAAGCAAAACACCTACCAGATTTTTATTAACACCATTGAAAAGATCGTTAAATTTTCTATAAATGTCAATCATTTTGCAAGCAAACGTAAATAAAAACTAGATTTCCTAGAGGAAGTTTATTAAAAAAATATGCAACATTTTGCATATTTTTCTCCAATTGTTTAAGACCCCATATCAGCACATAAATGTAGTCTAATTTAATGTAAAGTTAAGTGGAAAACTTCTCTCACTAATAAGCTTAGAATAGATGTATAATTTAATTGGGTTGAATATCATGAAACCAAAAATAACACCTAAAATATTTCATAAAACATGGTTTATTCGGTTGTATTTAACAAACAAACTTTCAGGTTTTACGTAATAATAAACATAATAAATGTAATATTTAGATAATCATGCTTTATTATAACAAAAACTACTTAAATAAGTGTTCAATATGTCCACCATTTTCCCTTATGCAGGTACGGATTCGGTTCCTCAACTCCCTTACACTTGCCTTTAGATTGATTTCACTTCTAAGGCGTCTAACAGCCCTCACGATTCGATGTCTCAATTCTTCGGCTGTTTGTACACTGCACTTCTGTACACTTCTTACTTCAAAGAACCCCAGACGTAGTAATCAATAGGGTTGATGTCAGGGCACCGTGGTGGCCAAGCAACAGCACACGTTGAAGTGTGGTGGTGCTCCATCTGTCTGGAAAATAATGCGCCGACGCAATTCCAATGGCAAGTCTTCGAGAAGGTCTGGTAGGATATTATTTAGAAATTGAAGGTATTGAATTCCAGTTAATGATGTAGGGAGATCAAGGTAGGGACCTATCAGCTTGTCCCCTATCAGTCCAACCCACACGTTTAACTTAAACTTAGTTTGGCTCCGTGATTCACGACAAAGGTGTGGGTTTTCAGTGTCATAGAAGTGTTCATTGTAGTAGTTAAAAACACCGTCTCGTGTAAATGTAGATTCGTCTGTCCACAAGATTGTTTTAAGAAAATCTGCATTATCGTGCTGTAAAACACATTGATAAAATTGACGTCTCAGAGGAGGGTCTCTGGGTTTAATTGTATGGACACGAGTAAAGTGGTTTGGGTGTATTTGATTTTTACGCAAGAGTCTCGACAAAAACGACTGACTTACTACACATTCAGTAGCAGTTCTTCTTGTACTTGTTCTTGGATCTCTTTTGAATTGGGCAAGTACAGCTTCCTCTAACCCAACATCTTGTATGATAGTCATTGACAGGAAATCTACCAGTTTCACACAGAAAATTATGAACCCTTACAAATGTTCTTACATCAGGAATTCTTCTCTCTGGAAATCAACGAATGTATTCTCTGTGACACAATAGAACAAATGCTAATACCCTCACTAATTTTAAGCTAAATATGCTTAAGAATAAAAGTAAAAATAAATATTTCCAAATGGTCCAAAGAAGATGATTTGTGTTTTCACAGACTAATATGAGTAACTATTGTTCAAAATGGTGTAATTATTACAACAGCTGATTTCAGGTACAGAATAATAATAAAAGTGTAACAGCGGATTTCAAATAATAGTCCAATCAGCTTATTATGGAAGTTACATGCAAAACAAAAAAACAGGCACTGGTTGAGTTTGGTAGTTAAATGCAACCGAATAAACCATGTTTTATGAAATATTTTAAGTGTTATTTTTGGTTTCATGATATTCAACCCAATTAAATTATACATCTATTCCAAGCTTATTAGTGAGAGAAGTTTTCCACTTAACTTTACATTAAATTAGACTACATTTATTTGCTGATATGGGGTCTTAAACAATTGGAGAAAAATACATGTTGCATATTTTTTTAATAAACTTCCTCTAGGAAATCTAGTTTTTATTTACGTTTGCTTGCAAAATGATTGACATTTATAGAAAATTTAACGATCTTTTCAATGGTATTAATAAAAATCTGGTAGGTGTTTTGCTTTGGTTTTTGTAGCTCAATCAGTGAGTTAATGTCAAGTAATTTTAAAATCACACAATATGAGCCCTTACAGCCAAACGGTTGAGAATCGGACACAGGGTTAATAGGAACTTTTTTGTTCCTTTTTGTGAGTACAACAAACAGGTAAATTTAATGGTGTCAATAGAGACTCACCCTGTATATTTATATCAATTTGTATTTAAGCCTATTCCGTACTGACAGATTTAAAATAACACATTTATGTGGGCACGCACTCATAAAGAGTATACTAGAATTAATTGTTTTAGTAAATTTAGGTATGCTACGTTGTTGGGAAGAGATTATTGTACTTTTTGCCTTCATATATTACCAAAAGTTAATTCAAATTATAACATGAAGATTATATTTTTGTACTCAACTAATTATATTTAACTAGGGGACATCCCTGCACGCTTCATGTGCCAACCCATTTCTTGCTGCACTCGTTACACCTCGGTCTTCGGCCTCGGCAGTGACGCTTTACTACGGATAACAGTAGGTTAACTGTATAACGTAATTTTATTAATTAAATGTATATATAATATCTCACTCACATAACTTGCGTTGCTATCTATTCTTTAGTACAGTATACACCCAATAAATTTACTTAGCCTATATAAAAAGTGTTAATTTCATTAGTTAATGTTTAACAGCTGAAAATTAATTAAATAAAATAACTGCATAAGATTACCATTGAAACCTTTAAGTCCACTGGGGCGGAGCTCTAGGATCGAATGTACAGTAAACAAAGTCATGATTACAATCTTCCCTTGTTTAACATTATGAAAACTCTAACCTCCATTAATAGTACAAACCCCGTTGTTTACATTCTAACAGCTCTTAACACTACTTAGAAATCAGTATCTACATTTCAACAGCTGTTACTTTCCGATCCATTTAAATCTGTCTCCATGTTATTCTTATGGCCGTAAAACGTAATTTGAGGGCTTTCTATGCCTTTCAGGCTATAAATATTGAAAAATTAAGACCTTATTGCACAACTGTGAACAGATACAAATTTTTTGACATCTCAACTGTTAAAATTGGTCAAGAAATAAGGGAGGGGTTTCATTGTCAAAAAACAGTTTCACGTATAAGAATTTTCTACGATCTCACTGCGTAATTCTGTACATGTAAAATTTGATTCAGTATTTCTTAGACGGTTTGACAGTTGATTTTATCCTGTATTATTAAATTATAAATCATAAGTGATTACTCTTGGACTACAAATAATATTATTTTTTTAATTAAATTGATAAGTTAAACTTATTCTTATTAACAAATCTTATTGTTTAAGTTGTTGTATTAATATTTATTCATAATTAAAATATATTACTAAACAATTTTATAATAATTAGTTCTATAACTGTTCTAGTTCTACAACTGTTATTTTGATTGTTGTTTTTCAAACAGTTGCTTCATTATTGTTTAATTGTGATTTGTTTGTCTTGAACTGTTATTCAATCCTTACAGGTTTCATTTTTTATGTTACGTTTTTATTATTAAACTGTTATTTTTGTAGCTTTAGTCGTGATTCTAAAACTGTAATTATTTTGTTGGTTTTGATAATCTGTGTCTATAACTGCATACTGTTTTATGTTACATATTGTCACAATGTTTTTATTTTACAAATTGTAAAATTCGTTAATTTATTTTAACTTTTATTGAAACTGATGGTTTATATATGTTTACATATTTTAAAATACTTTAAATAGCAGAGACTATCCATAGATGTATTTTTGTTTTGCTGTACATCGGGAAACCCTGCTGTCTGGGCCACATTGTCTGTTGCCTAGCAACGCCAGATGTTGACACATCTTACCAGCTTTAAAAGGGTCTTACAAAATAATAATGGAGTTAATAGAGTCACATTGTACAAACCATTAATAATTGCATTTCGCATTAACAAATTTAATTAGTCGTGTCTTTCACAAGCTATAACCATTTAATTTTATAAACTTGACACCACGTCACAAGAAAAAAGAATAATGTTTTTCTATATGAAACAACATTAAGGTACACCAGTCATCACATCATACAAGAATAAGAAACGTAAACTTATCATCTGATCAAACAATATGGGGGACTTGTCATCACATTGACAACAGTAATATACATACACTGTTGATACCATCAAATAGTATGGGGGAACTTGTAATCACATTGACAACAGTAATGTACATACACTGTTGGTCCCATCAAACAATATGGGGGTACTTGTCATCACATTGACAACAGTAATGTACATACACTGTTGGTCCCATCAAACAGTAAAGGGGGAATCTGTCATCACATTGACAACAGTAATGTACATACACTGTTGGTCCCATCAAACAGTATGGGGGAACTTGTAATCACATTGACAACAGTAATGTACATACACTGTTGGTCCTATCAAACAGTATGGGGGAATCTGTCATCACATTGACAACAGTAATGTACACACACTGTTGGTCCCCTTCAAACAGTATGGGGGAATCTGTCATCACATTGACAACAGTAATGTACATACACTGTTGGTCCCATCAAACAGTGTTCAAGTGCATATATTCATCTACAGTAACTTATAATCTATAATGGAAGAATCATATGAAATATGTAAGCAGTAAAATAAGCTCTGGTATAATCATTAAATTTTTATTAGAATATTGTGATGTAAATAAAATTAAAATTTAATGTTACTCATATGTACAAACTTAATAACATATAGAATTTTTGAGGCAATAGTATATTAACAAAATTGTGTTTGCTTAAAAACTTCCAGAACAATCTACAAAATTCCATGAGTCGAAGATATTATTTTAAATATTAAAAATTCCTTACACTATCTATTATTTACGTAGTTTATTGCGTAATCCGTATCAATAAAATAAAATTACTATTGAAACATTTCAATATTTACAATACTACAAACCAGTCATTGCTTGACATTGGCAGCACTTGTAACCATGTATTTGTACAAAAATTGAATTAATATACATTCTGGTTAAAAAATATATAATGACATATAAGAAGTTTTGAAAAGTGAAACAAATATTAAAAAAATTAAAAAGAACTTTTAAAAATAAATAATTATTGAGTAGGATATAAAAGTTATAAAACATTTTAAAATAATAAGTTTATCAATTATTTTTTACAGTCCTAAACCACATTATCACAACTAAGACGTGTATCGAAAAAGTAAATTTATTTTTCAACACATGATGTAATATGAAAGGAAATATAATTTAGCAATTAATCACTGAATAATATAAATACTCGTTGAATAGCGAATCAATATTAAAAGTTTTAACAAAGGAATAACATAGAGGAGGGGTACGGACTGAATTTAAATATTAAATTAACGAATATCACGTTTGTCCGAAATGAGCATCATTGGACAACCGCACGGGGAGCTATAATTGACAAATATCACCTGTATGAGAAACAAGGATGAACGGACATACTACGTTAATGACGTCACGGCTGTAGCCTCCCCCCCCGCACAGGTCATTTACCCTCATACTCTTCCACAAAATATTACTTGAAATATGAGCTTTTATCTTAAATTTCTTTGTAATTTAAACATATCCAATCATGCAATAAATTAAAGATCGTCAAAATATGGCGAATATGGAGTTCGAATGGAGGCCAAATATAGTCAGTGCTACATAATATTCCTTAGAAAGTCTAATTAATTGATAACCTGACGACAAATTATAATCGATTGTTATTATTTAATCCATTTTATATTTTTTTTATATGATTGGGATATAACTGAGAACCTTTAGTTTATGAAGCTGGACTTTGACCAACTACGCAACCAAACAATTAAATGGTAAGTATATTTTTTTTATGAATTACATATGTATGTTTAACCATGAATTTATTTTTTAAATCCAATTATAATTATATTCCAACTGGTATTTGGCATACATCATATATCTACGATTCGACTCTACTTGTAAAATAACGATGAATAAAAAATAATGAGGCTTATAGTTTTACCTGTGTGCTAAAAGAGGGGCCAGGATTCCGTTTGTTTTCGATTAAATTGTTGTCAGGATATGAATGATTGTTCACTCCCAAATGTTAAATGTACTAGTAATATATCCATAGTTTTAATAGTAATTATTAAAATATAATATTTCCAGAAATATCATTTTGCAAGTAATAAATCCATTCCTTTTAATATTTTTATAATTTCGTTTTCGTAAAAACCGTAAGAGTTTCTACTAACGGGGTTTTTGCTAAACTTTTTTACTTTAAATTACTAGTTTTTTAGTTCAGATGAGGTCCCAAAACATTAAAAGTACACATCTGCCTGAAACTGTTTATTACCTTGTTTTGTAAATATTATAATTAATATAATATCCGTATCTTTCTTAGTTTATGCTAGAAATGTAGAGGGTTATTTCATTCTATACAATGATTTCTTATTCTGATTCAGTACATGAAATTCGTACGACGAACTATTGTAGCTCGACTATTGCAATAACATAACAATTACAACAAATGTAATAAGCCTATATTATATAAACAGAAGTATTATTTCAAAGTATTTGCTTTGTTTATTAAGTTGCCGGCGTGGTGGCTCAGTGGCTAAAGCTTCTTCTGACTGCGGTGGGCAAGTTCCAAGGTTCGAGTCCCTACTAAGCCAACGGTCAGTACTTCACTCATTGAATAAAGTTCACGAACAGACTTGTAAGCCCATTTGAACTGGCTAGTGAAGTTTTGTAAATAAAAAATAAAAATATAATAATCAAAAAAAAATTCAAAAATGTTGTTTGAATCGTTAAAATGGACCCCTTATTTTTGTACGATGACATATGAGTATGACGATATTAAGCCAGATATGTCATTGCGGGGTATACTTATTACACATATGGCTGGTCCATTCTCCATAAATTATTAATTGTTTGTAACACTTGTTGTTAGAGTCTGATTACTCACCCACCCATATACGAATACTGGTAGTGACCCACCCGCCCACTTATAGATGAAGGGTGGAATTGGCAAACTCATCCACCCATATACGTGTGCTGGTATTGATCCATCCACCCACTCATAAACGAAGGGTGGTATTAATCCATCCACCCAATCGTAGACATAGGGTGGTATACACACACACACATATATATATACAATAATTGTTGGATATGTAATATTGTCATTATCATTTAACAAATACATCAACCGAATACTCCTAGAAGGTCAAATAATTGAATTAATTTGAACTATTGTCCCAGCAGTAATATTAATTTTTATTGCAATAATATATATATAAAGAAACTGGATTCATCAGTTTATTTGGGCCTGCTAGCATGTGCCGTAACTTTATTCAACGAATGAAGTACCGACCGTTATCTCAGTTGGGAACTTGAACCTTGGACCAAACCTTCACAGCCGGATTGTTTATGACATGTGAAACTCTGGTGATAGAATGAAGGTAACTCACAATAAACCAGTGCCACCCCATGTCAACATGGTGGAGATGGATGTAGATGGGGCAGACACATCACCACTCCATCCATTCCCGACCCACCCTTGTCATATGACAGACGGACAACCCCTGTGGCCAGATATAGGCTACAGTTTATAGTTGGGTTTACACATCATGGTTTACAGCAACTAGAGGAATTTAGTTGTTGGATACAGACGAGTGGACTATCTCTATTTCCGCATTGATTTACTATCACAAATATTTGACTTCACTGAATATTTTATAACGTCTGTAAATGTTCAACACCTAGTTATTATTAACCAAATTAATAAACCAAATTTTCAACCAAATTAATTATACCTACCCTATATCCTAAAAACATAATAATCAAGTATATTCTGTAAAAACGTACATTAAAATAACTTACTGTATGCAATATATTAATTTTTTGTATTATATCAATTCCTCAAGAACAGAATTGTTAAAATATTGTTATTTTACATTTTAAAACATTACAAACGTTTTTATAACAAACGAAATAAAATTTATCTAGCAAATTTAACAAAAAAGTTGCATGTAAACATAAAAAATAAGAATATATATACATTGCTTACATATATACAAAGTATGGGTGTTTTAGTTTATACTAGATACCATAGTTAATTAATGCACGTTGAATATTCATTTATTCAGTTGATATGTTTATTCATGCCTATGGTATTTATACAGTAGTGCCCACAATCATAAAGTGGTGGCTCATATTTGGTATGAGGGTGAGGCAATATTTAGAGAGTTCTTGGCTGTAGACGGCCAACATGGATATTCCGATGCCAATATCGATATCCGGTCATCCGTATCATTATCGGATTATCAATATCAATATTAGATTAGCCCTATCAGTTTAATCAGTTTGAATTTAGTTATCAATATCAATATCTAGTTACCAATATCAATATTCGGTTAGCCATATCGAAATCTAGTTATCAATCTCGATATCTGGTTACCAATATTAATATTCGGTTAGTTATGTCGATATCTAATCTTAGAACTTAGGCTTAAGCGGCCGGTGTCATAACTAAAATCTTCATTTTCCGATGACAACCGCGTCAAGGTGTTATCTACAATATTTACAAGATAACTAGACGTTTCGCTCATACCACTGAGACCACTGTCGAAGAGAAATCACTGAGAATATCACATCACAGTATGAGCGAAACGTCTAGTTATCTTGTAAATATTATAGATAGTACCTTGACGCGGTTGTCACCGAAAAATGTAGATTCTAGTTATATCGATATCTAGTTACTGATCTCGATATCTGGTTACCTATATCAATATTCAGTTAGCCATATGGCTACATAGTTATCAACATCGATACCTGGTTGGTATTAATATTGAGTTAGCCATTTCAATATATAGTAATCAATATCCATACCTGTTTACCAATATCAATATTTGGTTAGCCATAACGATATTCAGTTGTCAATCTCGATGTCAGGTTACCAATATCAATACGATTAGTAATATCGGTATTTCTTTATCAATCTTGATATCTGACTATCAATATCAATATTCGGTTGGCCATATCTATATTTAGTTATCAATCTTGATATCTGGTTACCAATATCAGTTGTCGGTTAGCTAAACCGATATTTAGTTATCAATCTTGATATCTGGTTACCTATATTCAGTTAGCCATATGGCTATATATATTTATCAATATCGATACCTGGTTAGTATCAATATTGATTTAGCCATGTCAATATATAGTAATCAATATCTATACCTGTTTACCAATATCAATATTCGGTTAGCCATATCAATATCAAGTTATCAATCTCGATATCTGGTTACCAATATCACAACAGTTCATAAACATGCATAACATTCTTACATTAAACATTAATACCCAAAATGTCAACAAATTATAAGAATAAAATAAATATACATAAGAGTAAATAAAAAGATATACTTACTAAGCATTTCTGTAACTGTCTAGAGTTTACAAATTATTTTTTAATTTATATGTAAACAACCTTCACACTAACTAAAATCATAAACAATATGTATTTGTAGAAACATATAACATTGAATAATCGTGTAAGTAGACAAGATGATTAGAGAAACATAACTTAGCGCTAAAGCAGCTATTATAAATAATTTTCAGATATTACTATGCTATATTGTTGACAAATATATATGTTTTGACAAACTTATTTTGACGTCACATCGTCTGAACATTACGACATTGTTATTAACAACCTTGGCGTTTTCTAGAAGCATCTTTAGAATTCTCACGTGTCAACTTCTCGACGTCACCTCATTTGCTTTGTTCGGAACAAAATATTTGTAACACAGACTAACAGACTTAACAAGCTTTATTACTTGTTATGTTGAACCTGTTCAAGTTGAGAGAGAAAATATTGTCTTTCATCTACAGAATATTGAATAAATATTAAAGTCAATAGTCAAATATATTTCAGTACAAACATATATAATATAAGTGTACAAAAACCGTGATTTAAATTTTAAGATTTGAAAAAACTTCCTTTTCTTATAAACAGCAACTTTTTTTCATAATTTGAACTATTGTGTTCAGAATATAGATGTACCCAATGTATAGTCAAATTACTTCAAGTTTTGTCACGACTAACATTTTGAAACGTTTACCTGTTTTATTTATCCTTCGAATCTATATTTTTTCGGTAACAACCACGTAATAGTGGTTTACTATTTACAAGATCACCAGATGTTTCGCCCTTGCTATTATAGGGCATCGTCCTTGGTGTGACTAATCCGGAACTACCCTGAGGATGCTACATAACAGCATGGGCGAGTTGTCTGGTGATATTGTAAATGTACATGGCAATATGTCGTGATTGTTTAAAAAAATCTAGATTATCAATATCAAACCAACTGCCTAAGAATGAGTCGGTCGAAAAATAATTAAATAATATTTATTTATTCCCAATTTTTATATAGTTTATATTATTTTAATCAGTCGTAAAATTTATTTACTTATAATAATATAAACATGCATGTTGAATGGTACTAAGGGCCCGGATGCTGTGTAGGGGAGAGAACTAAGTGTCAGGCTTGTCAGTCAGCTGAACATTAGACGAATACCAAGTGGTTCGGAATCCACACAAGGTTGTAGATGTAGGCCTCTTTGTTTCCTTGGACATTCGGCTATTTATAAATGGTTCTTTCAAAGAAACAGTCATCTCTAGTTAGTTAAAATTACTAGACTCGTTCATCTACTCTTATCACACTCACCCTTATCCCTATGATTGGCGTCTTAATAATGTATAATGCATACTCAGCTTACTTAAATAATTTACATGTAGTTATATTTGGTCTGACGTTAACAATTATGTTGTTAATCCTTGATAGTGAGTATCCTTATCAATTAAATTATTTATTTATTGGAAATATGAAGGTTAAATGTTTCCAATAAGAACTATTTCAAAATTATAATAGAGAAACAACTTAAAAATATCATTAGATCTATCAGTATTTGATTTTATGTCCTTTGTTAACACGCCAATAACACGTCCTGCCTTGAAAGGACGACAGAATGCCAACTAGGACAGATTTATAGGTCATTGATCCTCAGAATTGATGGCTGCTCCCAGGATCATCCCTGGCTCTTGATTGTATTCGAGTCCCTTCTGATAACATCACAGGACAGTTGATGCAGCATCGGACAAACACGTTTTAATTGTCCAGTAATTGTAATGATTGCACATTCAATTGATTCAGGAAATGATTTTTTAGTTAATGATTGCCCAGTATGTTTTCAGAAACTTGTAGTGACAATTGGAAAATCAACGAAATCCTAATATCCTAATTGGTGAAGTTGGTTTTTGTTAACACGACTCCCTTATTTATTGATCAATTTTAACGATTGAGTTTTCAAAAAATTAGCCCCTACTCGTAGTTGTGCAATAAGAGCTTAATATTCTGCAGAGGCTGTCGGCCATGTTGGTTTTAATCCCATAAGAACAATGTTATTTGCGAATCCATATTTTTCGTAATTTATTAACCAAAAGTTGTGTATGACGTGTCATTTTAAATGTTATCATAATGCGCATTGGGTTTGCTTTTTGATATTTGAATAAATTCGCATAGATTTGAAAAAACTGGGTGAAAATAAAAATTTCAAACTAAATAATTATTTTTTACTTTTTTTTCTTTAAAACTAAATAGGAATTCTCAAAGCAATTCCAATGCGTAATTTTAATCTTAATGTAATGCAATTTGTTTGGAAAAAATAGGTTTAAAAATGACTGTTTAATTTGGATACGCGTAATCGTATATCCTGTTCGAAAATCGTGACATTGTTCTTATGGGATTAAAACCAACATGGCCGACAGCTTCTGACAGCCTCTGCAGACTGTTAATAAACTCTGAAGGGCACATGTAGCTCTCAAAGTACGTTTTATGGCCATGAGACTATCATGGACAGAGATTTTAAATAAGTTAAAAAAAATAATAACAGCTGTTCAAATGTAAATAAAGACGTGTATAATTTTGAGAGGATTAAGATCTTTCTTAATGTTACAGAGAGTAAGTTTTATAGATTCAGTGGAAAGGTCTGTAAATAGTTGAGCGTCCTTTGCTAACACTCCACTTATCATGAGGCTTTAGGGAGTTATATATTATTTCTCAGAGTGTTTTGAAGTGATGTTGTATTTAGATCCGACTATAGGGCTCTGCCACACTCGCCTGGTAATTTATTTTATTTATTTCACCAATCATCATCGTTATTTATTAATTATACATTTGGCTTTGAGTGTTTGGGAGGAACAAAGGGAGGGACTGATTTAGTGCTGGCCCTGCCATTGTATGTCAAACTAAAGGAATTTGTACTCGGCACGCATTAAGCATACTATTGTATGCGACCTCTCTATTTCTTCTCTCTGAAGTCAACCATTAGATCTCCAAAATAGTCTCGTCTTATAAATCTATTTATTAGTACTTCCAATTAGATATTTACTTCGTATATTTACTGCAATAATGCTGTTTTTAGACCTAGAAACCTCACCTTTTGGAGCCAGAAATTAGATCTCCCATCAATATTGTCATTAAGATCCATTTATTGCACATTAAAGCTGTCATATTATTATTTACTTCTTAAATTCTTTATACTTATGTAGTTTTTTGACGTAGACATCTTAGTCTTTAGATTTCATCTATAGTGTATCTATAAAAGACAAAGCCCTGGATGACTGACTCACTCATCACAAATACTCCCACTTCCCATGTAGGTAGAGAGCTGAAATGTTGTACACTGATTCTTTAGGTCTTAAATAGGACAACTAAATAGTCTTTACACTGGTATCTTCATAGGGCTTTGCCCCATAGTACTTCAAAGCTACCATATTATGCTCATGGTAAAACATTAATTGAAAGAATGAAATTTAAAAAAAAATACACAGCTGTTGATAATAACAAACAACACTGTTACACCAAAGACCAGTTTTTTTAATTTATAAAAATTAACGAAAAAAGGATATTTAAATTAAAATAAGTAGTCTTATGTAATCATTTGTTTTTGTATGAAAACACTACTGGAACAGTTATTTTCAATGGTTTTGTTTATGTTCTCAGTTATTCAACGAAATATTAGGAATTCATACAACTCATTATTTACTATTTGTTTTGTATTTACGATCCAAATTAGAAATAGATATTTTATATTTATCGATTTAGTTTTGTATCAGTTGTTTAGCTATTTATTTAGTTTTATTATACTATAAATGTTATAACAGTTTGATTGATTGTACGGCTGTGCCTCACTGGCATTTAATGCCTTAATAGTAATATCACAGTATAAAACACCAATTCTGCGGTATTGGTATAAAGCAATATTTGTTTTATACTGTAGCAATGATGATCTTCACGCGACCAGTATTAGTGGACATTCTTCTTGATTCTACTCAATGACAAACATCCTACATTTTAACTTTACTGATTTTTATCCACTACCAGTACGGACTATCATGTCATTCAGAAAACATATTTAACTCTCTTCTAGTCTGGTGTTATGAATATAATTTTTTTTTTAATGTTCAAAATGTGTTTAATACGAAGTATTTATAAATGTTTAGAACTCCACCGCAGGAGATGTGTCACCCTACACTTCAAAGAGCAAGTATCATCCTACCACAATGAGTTTGGGTTTTATGTATCGTCGGGGTTTTCAATCTGTAATTAAAGAAAGCAGTAAGGAGAATGGAGAGCATACCCCAGGGCTCAGGTTCAATCATGATCTCTCCTGTTGGAGGGGAGGTGGATTAGTTGGTACAGGATGACGTATGTAGCTCGCGGCAGTCAGGGTAGTCGCAGTGCTACCAACATCGCTTGTATAACAGGGTTGCCAAATACGAAACCTATTAGCATCAACAGAATTGGCAAGAAAATAATATTTATTATTTACACTCTCAAACCGTGCGCAGTGATGTGATGACGGTACGTCATCGTTTTTAACTAATTAAAACCAACATATTCATGATGGATTATTTCAGTTGTATACATTATGTAGGCCTAGTAACCAGACAGCAATAAAACTGCTTTCTTTGTATAAGCTATCAGAGTTTATCAATGAACACACATCCATTAGTAGTGAACTGGGATTGGGAAATAGTTAGACTTCCTGTATCAGACGAAATGATCTTAGCTAGGATTTACACATGGTCATACAATGATTGAAAAATAAAGAAAAGTTTAACTAACTGTTTGACATTGGTTTTATGCATCCTATATACACAGTATATATAAACGCCAAATGCCACTGGCTCACTCACTCAGCAAGAAAAGTAAAAAACCACCTAGTGGATTTACACGAAATTTTGAAGGGAGTTGGGTTTAGTATTGAAGGTACCCGCTATGAAACTATTCTTTTAAATTCCATTCCTACGGGTTACAAACAACCCTTCAAAACTTCCTTTTTTATATAAGAATAACGTTAGGTTGATTTTAGTAAACTAGCAAAAGCTGTTTTGTAAATAAATAAACGTGTTTATTTTGTATATTTGACATTACCCTATTGATGCATTAAGAGTTTAATCTTCAGCTGTTAAACAAAAACAAAATAAATAAGGACGTTTTAAATAGTCTAAGCAATACCCTACACTAATAAATAGGGAACGACGCAAGTAGTGTGAGTGAAATACTTTAAATAAATTTAATATTGTGATTTTACGTTACATTTTACGTTGATAATCTACTCTAATTTATTGTCAAAGTCACAAGCAAGGCCGAAGTCCGAAGTGTATCAAGCGCAGCGAGTCGGGGTTGGCACGCGTGTGTGCAGGGGTTTCTTCTAGTAAATGTATATTCATCGGTTGCATTTTATTGTTTTCTCCTTTTATATCTGTCGGTGGGTTCTTTAGACAAAAAAAAAAACAATTACTTACTTTCAAAATAATTTATTACAATATAGAATTTGATAATTCATTAAATTTTTAAAAAATATTCATCTAAAAGAATTTTTTTTCAGATTAAAATATTATGATTAATTAATACAACTTTTTGCGTAATTAAAAGAGATATCAACACATTTCGTTACATGTATAGGCGTATATATGAGTTTGTATTAATTTTGTATTCTGGTTGCTAATGAGATGAATCCTTTAAGATCCTCAGAAAATATAATTCACTATTACCTCATGACTAGCTTATGTTAGGCACCTACAGTTTTGCGTGGAATCCAAATCACGTAGTATATGTGATTTGATTTTTCTTTAAGCTACCAAGCATATACATGAAAACCATGATTTGAAACAAAGATTAAAAGTGGGAAGTTAGGGTGGAAATACTGTGACTATTTTGATTTCTGTGCTCAGTCACAGAGAAATTTTGTTTGGTCAGTTGAAACACGGAAGGCCACAAGGTTCTATTCTTGCTCCTCTTTTATTCAATGTGTATGCCTATATGCCAACTTTCCCACCACACCGTCAAATCTATCATACATTCAAATGATATTTCTATCGCAACCTAACACACGGAGAAGAAACAAACAGTACGAATATTTAAACTTGATCTAGTCATTCTCAATAAGTATTTTTGAACCTTGCAGCTAAAACCGAATCTAACAAAAATGAACCATACAATACATGAGATGTATAAATGATATAGATAAGTTTTTTAGCAAGCTTGATCTCAGTTTTCTTTCTCAAAATCAGTTTCAACTAATTCTCACCACAACTCGGACACTCCAGACGTATTCGATTAGTGGCGCCCTGATGTTGATGATGATGACAACTGAGCGTTCACTAATTTATCTTGATTAAATACTGATATCACTTTTTTCATACAAATATCCCTCCTCCAAGTAGCTGTATTATAACTCTTAACTCCTTGTCTTACCTATTGACATTGTTGAGGGTCGTCCCCAATAGAAAAATATCCTCATGTACCATAAATAATTTATTCCCATGATTTTTGTTTCTTCTACGCTATCATTTTATATCATTTAAGTATAAACAACATTTGTTTACGTGTATGTGTTTCATTTTTTTAAAGTAATTGGTCTCCTATCATTTACATAATTGATTATGTGACATTTTTCTCCATTTTAAACGTGTACGGTTAAGTAAATCTTGTTTTGTTTAAAATAATAAACAAGCTAATAATGTACTGTTAGTTTTTCTGTTTGTTGCCGAATATTTTCTTACAATTGTTAGGATTAATATCAATTGTATTTTTATTTTATTTCATGCATTAATACAGGCGTACACCCAAGTACATTGAAGTCAATATTTTAAAAATGTTATCCCAATAAAAAAAATCATCGAACAAGCCAGTTCTACACACTATTAAACAAACTACATATTTGCAAGTTACAAGGACCAAAAACTAAATAAATATCTTATAAATATAAAATAAATAACTATGTAATAAACAGATAACAAATATGTAACAAATCAATATGAACTTAATAGTTGACAAATATACAATAAATAGTAATAAGTATGCATTAACAGGTAAAAAAATGGAATAAAAATATGTAACAAATAATTTTAAATATAAAATAAATAGTATTGAATATAAATAGACAATAAGTTATGGAGCAAAATTTAAATAAATTGGCAATACATATTGTAAAATAAAAAACAACGCAACCTAAACACTAATATTGATTAAGGAGTTTTGCTACAGAGTTAAATCAATAAATCGTTTCAAATAAAAAGTCTGTTTTCAGGTAATGTTCGCATTTTTTCTTTAAACACATAGTTGATTAATAAAAAATTTTCTACTTTTCTTCCACCCGAAATCATTAGATTATAACCTTTCATTACCCGGAGCAAAGCAAAGACGCATGTGCTACCATTCCTACCTGTGGCTGATCAAACAGCAGTTTGCCCCTGCTGTTAAAATAAGGGACCCTACAGCAGAGACACTCCAAACAGGCAGAACAGTCCATCCATCCCTGCAGGTACTCTTGTTCCAACACAGCCTTCCTCAGGCAAAGACCCTACTTTGATTCCGAAGAAACCCATCATCTCATTGTAAGGAACTAAGTAGGTATAAATATTAAAACACTTAAAATAAAGGTGCTTAAAAACATTTTTTGAATTATTTATATGGCGTCTTTGTTAACAGCATGCGTTGGATTCCACACGAGTATCATATTAGTAACATTATATAAATATAAATTTTGTGTAAGTCGTACTCTATGGAAAATGAAATTGTTAGTGGTGTTTGAAATGTGAAATGATTAGTCTATCATGAGGAATATAATCCTGTAAAGACAAACTTGAAGGAATCTTTTGATAAAACCCATTTGTAGAAGATACAGTATTTTGTATTGAATTGCTGTAATTTTCAAACGTTACAAGTTTTTGAGTATACGGAGTTAGTTTGCTATTTCATAGTTTTTCAATAATATGCTCGACGTATAGCTAGAATAAACTGGTGTTATCTGTTTTCTTTTTTTACCGATTTGTTTTTTACTGATGTCTTAGTTACCTGACTCAAATCTTGATAGATTGGATCTTGTCCAGTAATTCGTTTAATCCTTTTTTTCAAGCATCATCTGGCAGGTGTTTTACTCCCTCGCCTGCTTTCTGACGATATATTTAGACGTGATTAATATATTTCCCTAACCAAACTCCAGGAACGGGTGATGATATATGCTGATCTGATAAAAGCATGTATCATCAAAGGGAAATAAGTTGTTTCAGCTTTTTCGTTGGTTTTTCTTTAGTTAAAAATGTCTTGTTTGAACCATTGTTAATCCTTTTACTTATTACTGTTTTAAATTTTACTGGCATAGCAACTCAGTGGCTAAGGCTTTGGACTACGGTGAGCAAGGTACAAGGTTCGAGTCCCCAACTGAAACAATGGTCGGTACTTCTATCGTTGAAGACGCACAGGCATGTAGGCTCATGTGAACTAGTTTGTTCATTTAAAATAAACGGTACCAGGTAACTGGCACAACGTTTCTCCCTTTCCCTTTGTTATGTCAGAATATATAAAAAATTAAAATTAAAGGATGTAAAAACACACCTAAATAAAAACAGAATGATGTGTGTTTTTTTAAATTTTTTTACCAAAAGTAATTACACTTCTAAGGAATGTACAAACGCGAAAAACGTATTATATTTAAATAAAAGTATGGAAAAATAATCTTAAAAAACAGCTCTTTAATTAATAGCATAGCCAGATTTTATGTAAACAACATTCAATAACTTAAATTGTGGCTTCCGGCCTTCCGCCTCCATTCCCAACTTAGTGGGGTGTTAAGTACATTATTTTTAATTGTATTTTCCATTTTTACTGAAAAATTTAATCAAAGTTTGTAGAATAAAGCTAGAAAAAATTGCATTTTATAGTGTTTTTGCCCCTAAAAAATTGTTATAATTAAATACCTAGTCAAGTTAGAGACATGCGGGTTTTACTAAAATATTTTTAATTCTATTTTATATCTTTCCTGAAAATGTAATCAAAATCTTTAGAGTCTTTTTTTTAGAAAATTCCATTTTTTATGTGATTTGCCCATAAAAAAACCTAGTTTAAAAAAAGTGAAAATGGTCCGGAGATATTGGCTGAATACATCTATATACCAAATTTCATAAAAACTTATCTATCTGTTTGGTCTCCAGCGAACTGCACACACTAAAACATTTTTCGAAAAAAACCCTTTCTTGGATTCAAGGACCTTAAAATGGACTTTTAGATCAACTTGTAAAAAAAATGTTTTGGACGATCACAATACTTCCAAAGACGCATATTGAAGAAAGGAAAATATAATAATATGCAGCAATAGTATGTTTTCGCTAGAACTTCAACGATAAGTATTTTCGCAACTTGTCAATTTACTTTATCTATATATAGTCATGTTTGTTCTATAGCTGTATTAGGCTGAGAAATCCCGGATGAAACTTTGGCAATTTGCACGCCGTAGTGGCTGAGGGAAGTCACCCTTTCCTGAACTTTCTCCATAAACTCGTACCTCATCTAATTTGTCGTCCAGGTTACTGGTAATTTTTTTCTGAATACATGGGCTGAATATGTTATGCAGGGTGTCTTGGCTGTTAATTTGGAGGAAAAATAAAGGATAAGTTTTTCGTATTCCACTCAGTTTAAGGTCTATCTGTATTTTTATGTTTTTTACAACAAAATGAATAACACAACAATAGTTTCACTGAGCTATTTGAAATGTTGCACACTTCTTTACATCAACAATATTTAACAAACAAAAATTGCCACTGAGCTGTCTTTAGCCATTTTAAGTTGAGGCATTTTAAATTTTGTAGCTCCAAATATTTTGTAAACTAAAAATTATGTAAAAACTTTAAAATGGTTAACATTTTTGAATTGCTAAAGATAATGCCATGGGAATTTTTTAACATTTATTAATGTTAATATAAGGACGTGTTCAAAATTTTAAGTCATTCGGTCAAACCGTTCTTAAGTTATTAATATTTTTGTTAAAACAAACACAATAAAATATGGTCTCTAAACAGAATGGAATTCCATTACGAAAGAATTCAATTATTTCGTCTAAATTAGTTGTAGAATCCAAAAAAGCAAGAGACTGAACACCTTATTTATGGCATCCTGTATACGCTAGTTTCTCGAGTAGAGGCAGGAATATAAATAACGTGAATCAACATGTTAAAACGAACACTGACTTTAAAAGAATTTTGTCAATTTTAATTTCTCATTAATGGTGTTGATCGTTATAAATGTTACTTACAACAAAAAACTAACGTGCATATAGTTTCGCCATAAATCTCGAATTTTTGTGAAGGATGAATTAAGTTTGGTTATGTTAGGTTTGGATTGTGAAGAGTTTTTTTATGAGTGAAAACCGTTATTTTTCGCGAAACCTAATACATTTACGTTTTCATCATAAAACAGCACTAAAGGAAATATATGTAAAAAACAAAGAGTTTTAAAATGTTAATTTGTAACTATATAGTAAATGTGAGTTTTCCTATTTTCTGGTGGAAAACTATTTTTGCGTGCAATAAAATGGTGTTTTATGATAATTTAACTCAATTTTAACCACTTTGGAACAGCAATTTTTAATGTTTTTGATGTAATTGGAAACTGCATAGTTACCACAAATTTAATTTTAGCAATAGTATACCCTCGATGAAAAGACGGATATAGTTTTCGTAAGTATAAGTATTTTATTTAAATATAATAACTTTTCTACAAATAAAAAGTAGTATTCAGTTGAAGTCAATTAGGATGAAAAAAAAAGAAAAATAATTTGTGCTGTTTTTGAGGATATTAGTTTAAAATAATGAATCAAAAAGGATTACCAGGATCGGATTAAATATGACCACAATGGCCAGCAAAGACCAAACTTTAAGAAATATATCCTCATTGTCCCCGTGGGGTGGGTTTATGGGGCTATAGGATTAGTTAGAGGCTGGATGGGTTGATGACCCAGCATTATATTGGGGGCTGTTTTGTACGCAACGTACAAAGAGAGATAAGCCGCTGGCTTTGTACAGAAATGATGGAAGGATGTGTTATAACTCAGCCCAGGACCTTCTATAATTTTAGAATTATTTCTGTAGGATGATTCCTCAACAAAACAGATTGATAATGATATAGAACAGATGATTCCTCAACAATGATATAGATAAAATTAAATATTTATCCATACCACTTCACTAATTAATGTTTGGTTATGTCACTGATCAACTTGCTCTTGTTTTCTATTTCCAGATAAAAATTTCAATAATATTTCTTTATGAGCGTTCTTTAATTATAATACTTTATCCATCATAACAAAAGAATTATTTATATTTATTATATTTAAGTTGTGGATTTTGTTTTGGCCACTCTATTTTATATCGTACTCATGTATTTCGGTTTTACAAATAAGCAAAAAAGATCAATATTCTATATTTTTGTTTAAAATGTTCTCTCCGATCAATAACATGAAATAATATTACAAAAAACTTGACTCCACAAGATTGTTACATTTAAAGGCCATCGTCCTCATTTTGTATGAAATGTTTTATGCCCCCAATCATGAATCTAAATTTATTTCAATTTAATTGTTCAGGTGCTGACATCGCGTAGCGCGATGTTAGGTACACGATCTATTTAAAACGCACTAGCGGCTTTAAACGACTGAATATTACAAAGTATGTTATATGGTATTGAAGTAGAAGAAACGCGGAACATGTTATACTCTATGAAATACGTCTTTGCTTCAAGACTGCCTCTATACAACAGTTGTTTAGAAGCGTATGTTTTGTTTTCAACACACACCAATTAGTTGTTATGTGTATTGCCACTCGGTGTTTGTTTACATTGTAAGTTTGTTATTGTAGTCTATTATTATTGTTTTATTTTGTGTTTTATTATATTTTATCATAAAAATGAGTGAATTAAGTAGGTCTAGTGCAATAAGAAATGTCTTAGACGAACTAAATGCACAATCAGACATTGAGAGAATGTAAATATAAATAATAAATCAACTTGACATTGCTCCAGAATGTAAATTTTTGTACATAAAATATATTTTTTAATTAATTATTTTAATTTTTTTATTGATTTTCATTGTTATATTTTGTGAACTGAAAACATTTTGAGTTGTAAAAGTAAAAAAAAACATTACATGTTACAATGAAGTGTGTAACTTGTCATTTATTAGTGATTTTTTACGTGGGACTATTTTCTATTTTATACTTTAACTGAATGTGTCCAAGAAGATAACCTATAAGAAGTATGTATTTTTGTGTTTATTATTAATTTTTCTACAATGTGTCTATCTTGGATTTTCAATTTTATGTCTTTGGTGAACTGATATATGAACTCAAAGTGAACAAATTGAAAAAGAATTGTCTTCTTTGTAAAGAATAACATCCAGCAATAGTTTACCATGAAAAGGGAAGTCCTGTATGAGTATATTTTCTTATTCTATAGTTTTTTATGAAAATAATGATATGTAATATGTACCATTTTCATTAGGTTTAGAGTATTTAAAAAAATATTTTATATACAGTTGCAAACATGATGAAAAACGCCTAGCACTCAAGAAAGTTTAACCCAGCACCTGGAGGGTTCAATCTCTGATCACGTTTAGTTTAATAAGATTATTTCTAACAAATTATATAGTATTTATTTACTTTACAACTATATCAATTAACTTCCGACATATATTTCAAATTGTACTTTTAGGTATATATAATAGATTTGAGAAATAATACTGGTTAAATTACCTCTTTTTTCCTGTCAACAGTTCTTCAAACATAATCTGCTATGTACATTTCGAAGCATAGAGCTTCATCATCAGGCTTTCCAAAAACGTCACTATTTACATTACACTAAAAACATTAAAAACATTTAAAATGTTAAAATGTTTAAAATGTTTAAATATTTTAAATGTTTTTAATGTTTTTAGTGTAATGTAAATACTAAATAGTGACGTTTTTGGAAAGCCTGATGATGAAGCTCTATGCTTCGAAATGTACATAGCAGATTATGTTTGAAGAACTGTTGACAGGAAAAAAAAAAGGTAATTTAACCAGTATTATTTCTATAATATAACAGTTCTGGAGGCTAATAAAACAAAATGAATAAATAGATTTGAATTGAATTATATTGAATTTAAAAGATAGTTGTGAGAAGATTAGACTCTCTCGTTTCAAATGTAGTAGGTATAGTAAATGTATCACCCAACTAACTATTCTAGTTTACGTTTACAATACTCTCCATCCCTTACGCTTTGTTTTTTTTTCTTTTTTTTTTTTTTTTTATACAGTATATATACTTGGATTCATGGTGACTAGAGTAGAATCCATATAACTTTCGCAAAGTTTGAAATTACTTTCTCATTTAGGAAAATAATTTTTTTAGTTTTAAATTCTTCTTTAATGAGATTTTTTGCTCACGATGGTCAAATAATAGTTTGTAAAAATAAAAAGTAAAACAAGCGGTTTTTTTCTATTTATTACGCTGCTCGAGTGCATCTCAGTGGTGGGGGTGAAATCACGAGTTGGCTAAGTGGGTGGACTATCACGTATCACAGTAAAAGTGAACGTTTTACGTCACACATATGATTAACCTTGTAATATATTCTCATATCAGAAACATCCCTTGGATTGTATTAACTGATATAGTTCAAATTTAAATTAAAAGTATAAGTCGAATCTAAGAACTTTTTTCACATAAATAAGAGGTATACAGTTTTTTTAAGGATTTTTATTTTTAGAACAATTCTAAAATTAAATTACTGTTTTCTCTTTTTCTTA
This sequence comes from Stictocephala bisonia, assembly GCA_035578905.1. Classification (NCBI taxonomy): domain Eukaryota; kingdom Metazoa; phylum Arthropoda; class Insecta; order Hemiptera; family Membracidae; genus Stictocephala; species Stictocephala bisonia. Next base: position 541,521 of record JAQJVL010000446.1, read on the forward strand.
AATTGTCCACAATAGTGGCACAGTGCTGTAACCCAGCTAATGGAGACAAGGTGTTGAGAAATTATTGGCGATAGGATCTTTGCTCAGTCTTTTAATACCAACACGGTATGCGTTCAATGTTTGCGTGGACACTACAAGAGAACTATGGGATGTCCATGTTGGGTAGTAGTCAGGGTCCGGATGTTGTGTAGGGAAGAGAACTCTGGGATGTCCATGTTGGGTAGTAGTCAGGTTCCGGATGTTGTGTAGGGAAGAGAACTCTGGGTTGTCCATGTTGGGTAGTAGTCAGGGTCCGGATGTTGTGTAGGGAAGAGAACTCTGGGTTGTCCATGTTGGGTAGTAGTCAGGTTCCGGATGTTGTGTAGGGAAGAGAACTCTGGGTTGTCCATGTTGGGTAGTAGTCAGGGTACGGATGTTGTGTAGGGAAGAAAACTCTGGGTTGTCCATGTTGGGTAGTAGTCAGGGTCCGGATGTTGTGTAGGGAAGAGAACTCTGGGTTGTCCATGTTGGGTAGTAGTCAGGTTCCGGATGTTGTGTAGGGAAGAGAACTCTGGGTTGTCCATGTTGGATGGTATTCAGGGTCCGGATGTGTGTAGGGAAGAGAACTCTGGGTTGTCCATGTTGGGTAGTAGTCAGGGTCCGGATGTTGTGTAGGGAAGAGAACTCTGGGTTGTCCATGTTGGGTAGAAGTCAGGTTCCGGATGTTGTGTAGGGAAGAGAACTCTGGGATGTCCATGTTGGATGGTATTCAGGGTCCGGATGATGTGTAGGGAAGAGAACTCTGGGTTGTCCATGTTGAGTAGTAGTCAGGTTCCGGATGTTGTGTAGGGAAGAGAACTCTGGGTTGTCCATGTTGGGTAGTAGTCAGGGTCCGAATGTTGTGTAGGGAAGAGAACTCTGGGATGTCCATGTTGCATGGTATTCAGGATCCGGATGTTGTGTAGGGAAGGGAACTCTGGGTTGTCCATGTTGGGTAGTAGTCAGGTTCCGGATGTTGTGTAGGGAAGAGAACTCTGTGTTGTCCATGTTGGGTAGTAGTCAGGGTCCGGATGTTGTGTAGGGAAGAGAACTCTGGGATGTCCATGTTGGGTAGTAGTCAGGTTCTGGATGTTGTGTAGGGAAGAGAACTCTGTGTTGTCCATGTTGGGTAGTAGTCAGGGTCCGGATGTTGTGTAGGGAAGAGAACTCTGGGTTGCCCATGTTGGGTAGTAGTCAGGGTCCGGATGTTGTGTTGGGAAGAGAACTCTAGGTTGCCCATGTTGGGTAGTAGTCAGGGTCCGGATGTTGTGTAGGGAAGAGAACTCTGGGATGTTCATGTTGGGTAGTAGTCAGGGTCCGGATGTTGTGTAGGGAAGAGAACTCTGGGTTGTCCATGTTGGGTAGTAGTCAGGTTCCGGATGTTGTGTAGGGAAGAGAACTCTGTGTTGTCCATGTTGGGTAGTAGTCAGGGTCCGGATGTTGTGTAGGGAAGAGAACTCTGGGTTGCCCATGTTGGGTAGTAGTCAGGGTCCGGATGTTGTGTAGGGAAGAGAACTCTAGGTTGCCCATGTTGGATGGTATTCAGGGTCCAGATGTTGTGTAGGGAAGAGAAATCTGGGTTGTCCATGTTGGGTAGTAGTCAGGTTCCGGATGTTGTGTAGGGAAGAGAACTCTGGGATGTCCATTATGGATGGTGTTCAGGGTCCAGATGTTGTGTAGGGAAGAGAACTCTGGGATGTCCATGTTGGATGGTATTCAGGGTCCGGATGTTGTGTAGGGAAGAGAACTCTGGGTTGTCCATGTTGAGTAGTAGTCAGGTTCCGGATGTTGTGTAGGGAAGAGAACTCTGGGTTGTCCATGTTGGGTAGTAGTCAGGGTCCGGATGTTGTGTAGGGAAGAGAACTCTGGGTTGTCCATGTTAGGTAGTGGTCAGGTTCCGGATGTTGTGTAGGGAAGAGAACTCTGGGTTGTCCATGTTGGGTAGTAGTCAGGGTCCGGATATTGTGTAGGGAAGAGAATTCTGGGTTGTCCATGTTGGGTAGTGGTCAGGTTCCGGATGTTGTGTAGGGAAGAGTACTCTGGGTTGCCCATGTTAGGTAGTAGTCAGGGTCCGGATATTGTGTAGGGAAGAGAACTCTGGGTTGCCCATGTTGGGTAGTAGTCAGGGTCCGGATATTGTGTAGGGAAGAGAATTCTGGGTTGTCCATGTTGGGTAGTGGTCAGGTTCCGGATGTTGTGTAGGGAAGAGTACTCTGGGTTGCCCATGTTGGGTAGTAGTCAGGGTCCGGATATTGTGTAGGGAAGAGAACTCTGGGTTGTCCATGTTGGGTAGTAGTCAGGGTCCGGATATTGTGTAGGGAAGAGCAGTGAATAGAAGGCTTTTTATATAACTGAAAATTAGACCAACACTACGTGGTTCAGATTCCCTATATAGCTGTGGATCCCTTAGTTGCCATGGCTATCGAGCTCTAAGGGGCCCAATAAATGGCCCTTTATAAGGAACAGCCGACCTTGGTTAGTAACATTGACTACACTCGTTCATCTTTCTTCAAGGTATGAGGCAATTCTTTATTTAAATTTCTCTGTAAAGAGTTGGCTTATAGTATCTATTTTAAAAGCGTTGCAGTCTCCTGGGTATGTAAACACAAAATATTAAAAGAGAATTTAGAATGAGAGCTTGTTGTTGATGGCCATCTCCTGTGTAACAAGTGCTTTATGGTGATGTACAGCTAGAGAGCTCTAGAGAGAGCTTCAACAGAGTGCAGAGTTTATGTTTTACTAGTAAAATGTCTTATCACTCATTGTTATAAATCATCTTAAACAGAATATTGTTTAAGATAATATTTACTTATCAACAACAATAATTAGTAAAAATGGAATAAAGTGGTCCCACCCAATTTTTACGATTTTTTAAAACCTGTCAATATTATCCTTAAAAACAGGCACCCATGGAAATTTTTCAGCGGAAATACACGTTAATAACCTGAAAATTTAAAAAAGGAATAACATTTTCCTGCCAAATACTGTGTATACGTATTATACTAATCTTATGTCTTTTTTTCACCTGCACACAAATATTACAAAACATTCTTCATAGAACGAGTAATAACTGAGATATTGAACAAAAAAGTGTGTTAAGTCAGGTTAAATTAGACTAGGTTAGTATATATTGACTATGAATACATATTGAAAACCTAACCTAACCCACCCCAACTTAAAATAATCTAATCAAGTCTGTTTTGGTTATGGAATAAATATTTTCATTTTTTCATTAATCGAGTATTTCCACCTCAAAATTCCTATGGATTGGAGTTCGTAGATTTGATATTGACTAGTTCAACAAATATATCATGAAAAAATCAGGTTATTCAATATTTGGCAAATCCAATCATATTTGTCGGAATTTAAACAATATCATACTACAAAACACAGATTTTTTAGTATGATATTTACTTTTGTTTTGATTGTATAAATTTGTATACAGCAGTTATCTTCGTTGTAAGTAATGAAAATTATTTAAAACGTTTCGTAATGTTTACTCATATATGTCAAGACCTGCAAAGATTTCTTTCCAACTTAGTGGCTTGCTTGCCTTCTGCTTACAAATCAGAATCACATATTCAAAACCTGGAATATCCAACAATGTGCGCTTACAGGATCTGGGACTGTTATCCCTGAACAAGGTTTTATGTTTAACTATTTGTGAGAGCCTGTAGCCGAGCGATGTAAGCCGTCAGGACTTCGAACGGAGTAAGATCTTATACGGGTTCTAATGGAAGACTGTTAGTTTCTGGCTTTGACTATTAGTTTCATCAACAGTCTTGTACTGTTAGTTTCATCAACATTCTTGTACTATTAGTTTCATCAACATTCTTGTACTGTTAGTTTCATCAACAGTCTTGTACTGTTATTTTCATCAACAGTCTTGTACTGTTAGTTTCATCAACAGTCTTGTACTGTTAGTTTCATCAACAGTCTTGTACTATACTGGCTCTCCTCCTTACTCTGTCCGAATAATCTCCCCCAAACAAATCAACTGTCAATGGAGGGATTAACAGAGTATGGTTAAAATGGAGGTCGGTATCAACAAATTAAAAATGCCACTGTATTGAAATACAGTCTGTCCCAGAAATAAAGTTCCAAACTTCGGGAAACGGTTATATAGATCAAAATAAGGAATAATTAAAGAATCATTTTTGTCCAAAAATTCTTCGTTTACCAGATATCCGTCGTTTTGTTTTTTAACAAGAGAATTTTTATCTCTAAGTTGGCTCAACCGATCTTAATGAAAATCGCTATGCTTGTTAGGATAATAGAGACCTATTAAAAAACAGTTGATCCAATCTTAGATTTAAAAATGGCAGATATTTTTAATTTTTAAATGTTAATTGCGGAAAAATGGAAAATCTTTTTTTTTATGTTTTGACTAACTTTTTAAATAATTGTATTACCAATCTGTTAGTATAAAAGAAAGTTAGAATAGGACAAAAAATAGCCAAGACACATAGACATTTATGTTGAGAGGCAGCCAAAAAGCCATTTGTTTTTAGCTTTTTTGCTGTCTCTCAACACAAATGTCAAGGTGTCTTGGTTATTTTGTGTTCCTAACAAGCACAGCAAGGTTCATTATGTTCAGTTGAGCCATCTTGGAGATAAAAATTCTTTTGTGAAAAAAAGATGGCGGATTTTTGGTAAAGCTATTTTAAAAACCTCTAAAAAAGAAAACACATATTCTTGATTTTCTTTTTGTTTTGACCAATATCACTACCCGTAGTTTTGCACTTTATTTCTGGGACACCTTGTATAAAAGCTAAAACCTTTTATTCGTTAGTGTATTCAGTCACTGCTTCGAAACGTAATTTTACCACCTGAGTAGATATCGGATTTCCTACACTGTCTTGTCTCCCTCGCAATTCATCCACAGTTTGGTGAATTCGATTAATTATTGAAGCTATGGTATATTTAGTACCCTTCAAAATTTGTCTTGTTAAATTTAATAAAAAATGTTAATTAATTAGTCTAGTTAATAATTAATTTAAATATGTGAAAACCTTTTTAAAAATTGTACATAAACCAATTATAATGTTATTAAATGCAGTAGTGCTGTAACCCAGCTCCGTGGTGACGAAGTGGTGCGGATATTGTAGGTTCTATATTCACTCGCCTTAATACCGACACGGCGTCCGCTCAATGGTCGACATCGACGTGTACACTAAAAGAAAAGTCTGGGGCGTACGTGTTGGGTGATAGACATCGTCAGGATGTAGTGTAGGGAAGAGAAATGAGTGTCAGTTTAGTCAGTTTGGAATCCACGTAAAAATGTAAGTCCCTTAGTTGCCCCGGCCTGGCTAATGGGCTAATATAAATATCCCTTTTTAAGGAACCATTGACCTTAGTTAGTAACAATGACTACACTAGCTCATCTACACTCATCACATTCATTTAATTTTCCCCTCATATTTATCTATATTAGTACGATTGGATTTTAATAATGAATAATAATAACATGCTTCATCTCGCTTCGTTTAACAAATGACAGAACCATAAACACTCTAAAACAATTTATGGAAGGGTGATTTCTCTACTTAGCGTGCATTTATACTATATATCTTACTATCGCCTTATACTGCATTATCTTTTAAAATAGCTCCAAGAAAAAATAGGAGCGTTTTGGTATTTCATGTTTTTTTTTTGTTTTTTTTTTCAAAAACAACGTAATACTCTGTGTATAATATAACTAGTTCTTTAGTTATAACAAAACAAAGAGTACAATGCTTAGTTTACTTCTGTAATTTATAATATCGGAGCTAATGAATGAGTATTGATCGTGCGCAAACAATTTACATGTGACCGAAACTGGGCTTCGTCAACAAACAAAGATGAAAAAATCTTTAACATTATATCTCTACGTAAGAATCATTAGAGTTTCAAATAGTATTTTAAATCTGTTTCATTTTTAATATTATTTTAAAACATATCAAACCTTAGTTCACGATACGTTCACAACGAATAACGTGTAGTTGAACTGTTTTCAAAATACTGATTCTTCAACAGTATAACTATTGAATTAGGCTACTTCAGACTTAAGAACAACGTCCAAAACAATGAATTTGTTTTATCTCATGACTTCTCATTGACGAAGAGCGTACAGTTATTGCATTCTAGCAAGCTGCTTCGTTTATTATTACTCAAAAATACCACTGAATGTGTAAGGGTGGGTGGGTGGGTCAATACTACTGTACGTGTATGGGTGGGTTGGTGGGTAAACACCACTGGACGTGTATGGGTGGGTTAGTGGGTAAACACCACTGTACGTGTATGGGTGGGCGGGTCAATACCACTGGACGTGTTTGGGTGGGTGGGTAGTTCAATACCACTGTACGTGTATGGGTGGGTGTGTCAATACCACTGTACCTGTATAGGTGGGTGGGTGGTTCAATACCACTGTACTTGTATGGGTGGGTGGGTGGTTCAATACCACTGTACGTGTATGGGTGGGTGGGTCAATACCACTGTACGTGTATGGGTGGGTGCGTCAATACCACTGTACGTGTATGAGTGGGCGAGCGGGTCAATACCACTGTACTTGTATGGGTGGGTGGGTCAATACCACTGTACGTGTATGGGTGGGTCAACACCACTGTACGTGTATGGATGGATGGGTAAATACCACTGGACGTGTATGGGTGGGTCAACACCACTGTACGTGTATGGATGGATGGGTAAATACCACTGTACGTGTATGAGTGGGCGAGCGGGTCAATACCACTGTACTTGTATGGGTGGGTGGGTCAATACCACTGTACGTGTATGGGTGGGTCAACACCACTGTACGTGTATGGATGGATGGGTAAATACCACTGTACGTGTATGAGTGGGCGAGCGGGTCAATACCACTGTACTTGTATGGGTGGGTGGGTCAATACCACTGTACGTGTATGGGTGGGTCAACACCACTGTACGTGTATGGATGGATGGGTAAATACCACTGTACGTGTATGAGTGGGCGAGCGGGTCAATACCACTGTACTTGTATGGGTGGGTGGGTCAATACCACTGTACGTGTATGGGTGGGTCAACACCACTGTACGTGTATGGATGGATGGGTAAATACCACTGGACGTGTATGAGATGTAAGTTAGGTTAGGGTTTTGAGTTAGATTAGGTTACAATAGTTATAAGTTACCTAGTATTTCAGTAGGTTAATTTTAGTGATGGCCTTGAAGAAAATAAATGTGGGGTCTATTCCTAGGTGTCTTTCTTCTTATAAAATACGGAGTAATTTTATGAATATTTGATATTTTAATTTTTAACGATAAATGCCGTTTACGGGGAACACTACTTCCATATTCGCAATACGCATTACCATACTATAATCACAGTCTAATTCGCAGTCATGAAGCTGACTCTTGAGAAAAATGCCGAGTGGATAACGATAGCGATCTGTATAGTGTTCGCAATACAGAGCTAAAATCTTTTTAGTGTAAATATTTAAATCAAATCTTGTTGAGTAATAATAATAATATTACTGTCGCCGATTTAATGAAGCCATGACATTTTTAAATCCATATTTACTGTTAAACAAATGCTTAGTGCAGAATTAGTATAAATATGTTGACTCACTTACCACTATCCAATATTATTAAATAAGGTTCAAGATACTGCCCTTTTTTGTAAGGAAAATTCATTTTTTTATCAATCTACTTCGCTTGCCCCCAAATTTCCATAGTAAAACAGTTTTCCGCTAACTCATCGCCGAGCGGTGTTAAAACATAAATAACATAAATGTTAAAGAAAATAAATATAATTTTGAAAATGTGCTTGACGAAAATAGGAAATATTTAACAGCTAAGATTTTATGTGGAATCAATACAAGATAAAACTAAATAGAAATAGAAAAAATAAAGTGAATTCCTGTTCAAGGTTTAGCATTGAATTTAAACCAACAAAACGTATATTATGACAACAACAAACCTCACTATATTATTACAAGATTTGCCGGCACATTTTCAACCAGTAAAAGTATTTTAACAAATTAAAACTTCAAGTAACTTACTCGTTCTAACATTTAAACTTCTTCTTTTTATATTATCAGTATAATGATGAGTTAATTAATGAGCGTTTAACATTTTAACAACATGCAGTTGAGAATTCAATACAGTCATTCTTTTTTTTTAAGTCCATTACAGTGGGGATTTGCAAATAGCGTCGTCTCGACGTCGGGATTACAGTGGTAATGGCTGCATTTGGCTGGCCTTACATGTAATGACTCGAGTCATTACAATCTACTTTGCACTTATATTTGGAAGTAGCGTCGTTTCGACTTCCAGTCATTACAATCTCCACGTCTCTTAGTTTTGTAAACAGCGTCATCTCGATTCACAGATTACAGAGGTAATTACTCCGTTAGGCGGCCTTAAATATAATAAATAACTGAGCCATTGTAATTCTTATGTCACTTAGACTTAGTAGCCAATAAATATCAATCAAATTTCATCTTGAAATACACTTTATTTACTCATATTCGTAATGACAGTTTCAAATTTTTCAATCGAAAATTAACAATTTATTAAAATAACCTTTTTTAATTAGAAAATATACGGTAAAATTAAAAAACTGAGTACAGGGTGTTTTTAAAGTATCCCCCAGCCCAATTATTTTTAAGGACCTGAGCTGACTTACTTAAGAAATGTTCATATGACCAACTGAGAAGGTTGTCATGAATTTAAAATGTCAATATCCTCCTGGATACGGAGAAGTTTTTGGGTGTCAACTTTGTTTCGGCTCTCTATGTAGTGGACTTATTATATACTTTATTATAAACTCTCTTGTTACACACTTTAAGGATCCTCTTGTATAATAAGAGAATAGGAATGAAACTAGACATTTTTAATGTCAGCCTATCCGTTGTAGAATCTAAATGATGGTGGGATTTTATTCCTAAAAACCTTCTTAAAAAATCATATTGAAATGATAAAAGTATTGTAAACTAACTATAAAGTCAGAAAATTGGGTGAGGTAACATTAGATACCTATAGTTTGCACTATTCTTCTTCTTTTTTTTACTCACAGAAATTAAACATCACGTTATAGGAGGTCAAAATAAAAATTGTAAATGGGCCACAAACCACTCCATTTCTATGAGAATGTTTGAAATTTGTGTAACTTAAGAGGTTGCTACATTAAGTGAGCTGATATTCATTTTAATTGTAAAATAAAATTATATTGTTCATATAAGAAGGAGGTATTTATGATAAATGGAATCGACATGTAAAGATCGACAGATGAACTGTTTATGTGTAATCATTACCAATTAATTATTTAATCACGACAATATTTTTTTACATGTCGTACATTGTGAAGAGAAACGTAACTCCCCCGTACAAAATTAAATAGTGAAATTGTTTTAATTTAATTTAAAAACGTCACCTGCCTGTCTCCAGTGTTTTAATTCCGAAGCACGGTCCGGCCAGCATTGTTGTCGTACCGAAGGCCAAGCGGTATTTACTGGCCTGTGCGTGGAATGTATATTCCAGGTTTATTATCACCTCCCTGTTTGGAATGTAAATAAATACATTCTCTAACCCAGGACGCCATAGTCCTCTTGCATTATTCATAAAAATTGAATGGATTATTTTTGTTTGAAAGAAAACGTTGTTGTAATATCAAGAGTTTCCTTTGTGGAATGACTGAAATTATTTACCTATATCAAAGGTAATTGAGTTTTATAAATTTAACTAACCACTCAAGACATTTTAAATTATATACTCACTTCAGCTCTGTACTTTGGCCGATAGTAGATTTTTGCCTACCGATACCATGAATTCATAAAAGCTCTTAAACGCCTGAACGTGTCTGAATCTGAAACTATTGTTCACTATTGTGTATTTATCGAATGTCACGTTTTTACTTCAGAGCACTCTTACAGCAAATGCTGAAAATACGAGGAGTTTGGGAATGCAACGACCAATGGTGTGACGATATCAGTTAGCCACTACCATAGTAATGAATTTACGTCTTACATTGTTGCCACATTTCATTTTTTAAATTCAGCTATTTTCTAGTCAAGGTTCGGACGTAATGTGCGGAATAGAACTCAGTGTCAGGCTTGTCACTTAGCTGAAAATCAGACCAACACTACGTGGTTTGGATTCCACGTAATCCTGGCTATTGGGCTATTAATAAATATATCTTGCTGAGGAACAGCCTATCTTAGTTAGTAGCAACGACTACACTTGTTCATCTACAGTAATCACACTCATTCACCCCTCGTATTCCCCCATATCTTGACGATCAGCGTCTTATGAATGAATAATGAATTGTAGTTATCCTGGGCTCAAATGGTTTCTAAAACCTCAGTAACTCATGAGACAACCCAGGTTTACAGTTAACCATAACTCTTAGAAGATCCTAATCTTACGTCAGTATTGTAGTGTATATATTTATAGTCATTCCAAGGTTCTGAATCTGAAACTGTTCGTTCACTATTGAGTATTTATCGAATGTCCCGTTTTGACTTCAAAGCGCTCTTACAGCAAATACTGAAACTACGAGGAGTTTCGGATCGTTCGGAATTTGAGTGTGAGCAAACATATTATGATCCTGGAATGTCTTCATGCTTATTTTGTCTTTCACATGTTTGTCTCTTTTTTATACATTTTCTTAACACATTATTTACATATTATTCTATAATTTTATTGTTTGAACTAATTAAAAATGCATCTTCAAGAAGATTTTTACGTCAAAAGTAATTATTGTCTGTCGAATATCAAATGCAGTACTTTTGGCAAGACCGCGCGTCAGAGTTTAACTGAAATGCCACTAAGCGCGCTCTTGTTAAGTTGAGAAATTTATTTAATACAAAATAAATACTAATTTTCAAGAATATATTACTGTTCTAGTCGAAGTTTTTTTAATATTAAGTTAGCCTTTGATGCAACAGTGGACACGAATCAAAGTGAAAATCCACCCGCACAAATTAAAACATCACTCACTTATCTTGTTTGATCACCATACTTACATTTATTGCTGTTCTCTGAGTAACTTTACTGTTTCAGTAACATTTTAGCTAGAGATAACACGTCAATAAAACGTCACGCAACGTTGTAACACCTACACGCGTTACGACTGGCTTTAAACACTCAGAGAATGTACGTAGTTAACATTATGTTCCTCTATTAATGGTTTAAATGCGTGAACGTATTGGTTCTTGTCGATATTAATGATCAAAGTATTTCGAAGAAGAGTGTTCTGGCTTCAAAGCCCCAAGGAACTAAAGTGGGTACATGTATTTACTGTCTGCTTTCTTTGAAATATTCTGTTGCTCCTTAGTGTAATAAACAAATGTCCATCCGTATAACGCTTTTAACAAAAATTTACTTGAAAATTGCTCACTTTACACTTATTTATTTTAAATAATCTTGTAGTTTAAATAGTTTAGATTAATAAATGAAACCTCACCTTTATGGCTCTGGATATTGTTTTTTTTTTTTTTTTTTTTTTATTGTACAGTATATGAATTTAAGTTACATTAAATTTACTTAAAAATGATAATGTATTTATAAATAACTTATTAAATAATAAGTTCTATTTCAAATAAATCAATTAATTGAACAAAAATGTATTAATTTTAAATTCTTCTTGTAAAAACATCCTTATTAATATTTTTGTACCTTTTTAATAGAGTGTGGAGTTTTTACACTAGTTCAAAATTATCTTTAGATGTTTCACTCCACAATTTGGTAACATATTTGAGAACGTTATGTAGGGAGGGGAACTGAGTACCAGCCTTTCCAATTACCTAAAAATCAGACAAATATTATGTGGTTCGGATTCCACATAGGGGCCTGCCTATTTAGCTATTGACAAGTAGGTGATTCTAATGCACAATTGACGTCAGTTGATTACACTCGTTCTTCTACATACGTTGTACTTATTCGCCCATATTATCAATGAATAATGAAAATAACAATAATATATTTTTCTTTTAGTATTAATAATTTAAGGTTGCAGTTTGGGTTATTCTCCTTGTATGTATTTTATATGTTTACCACCATTAGTTGTACTTTTTAATAGTTTACGTTGGTTCATTACCTTTGGGTTGTATTTCCTGAATGGCAATTAAATTCCTTGCTTTTAGGAATTCGATACACACATAGAAGAGTTAATTTTAAGGAGAAATTCGGTTCAAAAGAACGTCAGCTACGCAACGTGTAAAGCTAAAAGATGATGATTGAGTCTGATAGTACAGACTAGAGCACAATACAACGCGTACAATACAGGCTTTGAAAGCCGCAATACATACTCTCGAGTGATGAAACAAGAGCTCTCCACATAATTCTCGTTGTAATGAGAACCCGCTCAAGTGGAATGTGTTAAAATGTCTTTAGTTCAAATTCAATTATTACGTTTTGATGGTGAATACTGAATATTCAACTGCCTGTATTCAAGATTGTTCCCTTATACCTAAGGTAACACTGCATAGAACTCTGAACTTTGTCAGACCATATAAAAAACTTGAATATATTACTATATTAGATTTATGAGTTACGAAAGCTATTAAAATATTCAAACTAGTGGTTGGAAATTGGATAGCATTTTTTTTTTTTTAATATTAAAGGATTTTTCTTATTTTCTGAAAAAAATGGTTTTAAATTCATAGTCATAATCTTAAATGTTTTAAAAAATACAATGCAAAACCTAATTCATGAAATACTGAATTATTTTATTGTATTCTTTTGTACTGTATTGTTTCTTTTGTACTTTTTTTTTAGAATAAACCAATTTTTTATTTGATTTTGATTGTTTCCTTATAAATTAATCACTGCGGCATCGAAATGATTGTTCCTATGCTTTATACTCTTCAATGCACAATTTCATATCGATGACTAGGCAATTGGATTAGTAAATGATTCAAACCGAATTGAATCGATTTTTCGATGCACACCGATACACCGCACACCATTATAAAATATTGCTTTAAGTTGTCCAGTGGATCTAATATTTTCACTTATTTTCATCTTAGCAGTAGCCTAAAATAAAAAATTCTATAAGAAATCATACATTTTATAAACCTTACAAAGTTTAATATTTCGTTTACTTTATTTTACTTCATTCTAACGAAGCACGTGAGTGGAGTTAAAATATTATACCCAATGTTCACTCGCACACTGTTTTATAATATGTTGAGGAAAAAAATACTATCATCCTATCCAATCTTTTAAACAATCATTTTGAAGCTTTGAATTGTTATGGTAACTCTTTAATATAAGAATATAGTATAAATGAAGGAAGGGAACAATATTGAACACAAGCAGTTGAATATTCAATAAAGACAATCAATATTGAGTAAATAGATTGGAACAAACCCCTAGAAAACAGATTTTAATACATTCAACTTGGTCATATTCTACTAAAACGAGAATTTTGTGGAAAACTGGTCGTCCACTTTCCGCTATCACTAGACAGAATTACACTGTATATTGCGGCTTTAAAAGCCTATATTGTAAGCGTTGTATTGTGTATTGTGTTCGAGTCTGTATTTACAGGCTCGATCGTCATGTTTCATCTTCACTCATGACGTAACTGTCGTTCTGTTACGCCTATTTTTCTCCATTTTTATGGGCAATGCTAGCTCTTGTAAAGATATGTGAAGTAAGTGATTCTGCACGTAAGTCAAATTACTAAATTAATCGGTAGCGTAGCAGGTTAATCCCAGCTTCATAAGCTGAAGGTTCTCAGTTCGATCCCCATCAGAGTCATATCGAATTTTGAAAGGGATCAGCTGATAACCACCGACTGTTCATTTGTTATTGGGGTATTAATTAACGACACTTTCTGAGGATCTAAGTCGGCCTTAGTTTGTAACAAAGACTACATCACCCATATACTCCCATTACACTCATTCGAAATCCATATTCACCCATATCTTGACGATCGGCATCTTATGAATAAATAAATGCGTTGGAGGGGGGATACACACTGAGAATGGGGATACATTCGTAAAATAATTCAGCCAGTATAAATCTTTGTTTCAAAGACAGGGATGAGAATCATTATACTCTGAAGTCTGAGAACAGAGAGCGGCGAGGAGTTATGAGGAGTTACCCAACACCCCCCCCCCCTTTCATTTAGTGAAACGGAGGTTTCAGCGTGATGTTTAGCTAACCCCACTGAAAAGGAGTCCCTTTTCTCCCAATTAATCTTAGAACTGCGCTTAGCACTTAACAATGTTACTCAGTCTCAGTCAGCACTCAGAACCTTCCGCCCCTGACTTCCACTCATTGTTAGTTCAGCGGTTTCTCTGTGATGATACCGTCTTAGCACATAACAATGTAACTTAGCCTCAGTCAGCACTCAGCACCTTTCCACCCCTGACTTACGCTCATTGTTAGTACAGTCGGTTCTTTCTGATGTTACCGTCTTAGAACTTGACCATGTAACCCTGTCTCTGTCAGGACAAATAACCTTCTACCCCTGACTTCCGCTCATTATCACTTCAGTGAGTTCTCTATGACGTTACCGTCTTATCACTGGGTTCTCTCTGACGTTAACGTATCTGCATATAACCATGTAACCCAGCCTCAGTCAGTACTCAGCACCTTTCCACCCCTGACTTTCGCTCATTCTTAGTTCATCGATTTCTCTCTGACGTTACCGTCTTAGCAGAATTAATTAGCAGAGGTCTGGGTGAGCCGGTGACCGAGCGGTCTAAGGCGTTAGTACTTAGAGCTTGGATTAGAGATTCGGCCTAGACTGGAAGATTTATCTTGTAATATTCACCTTCTACCGTACTGGTTCTCCCCTTACTCAGTCTGAATAAGTTCCTCGCACGGATCAATAGTCCATGAGGAATGGACAGAGTGAGGGTACGAAGGAGATCGGCCTCTCCTTAAAAAAAATTGTCCATTCGTTTTTGCTCATTGGAGACTCATTCGACTGATTGGAGACGGCCTGAATGGAATCCGAAGAGAAGATAAATACGAGCTTATTTTACAGTGTCATCATTTTGAGGATACGGTCATACTCTAGTATCTGCAGACCTAATGTAATAAACAAAGCAATCATATAACCTTGATAAAAATTTAAAAATTGCATGTAAAAATCAACTCATCGTGGGCTATTCTTTATTTGAAAAGTTTGAAAAGAATTTGACTTTGTTCAAAATAAGTTTGTTTGAATGTTCTAACTCCAGCTCTCCCTAGCTTTCATTCATTCATTGATTTATTATTAAGACTCCTATCGTAGCGATATGGGTGCATATGAGGGGCGAATGAGTGTGATGAGTGTATATGAACGAGTGAAGTCATTGTTACTAACTAAGATCGACTGATCCTTAGAAAGAGCCACTTATTATGGCCAACAACCAGAACAACTAATGGAATTACAGCTTTACGTGGAATACGAACCACGTAGTATTGGTCTGATATTAAGTTAAAAATTAAGTTAAAATATTAAGTTATTAAGTTCAAAATAACTTAAAAATAAAGGACTAGTACGTTAAGGAGATTGGCTAATAGTTACTTATCAATTAATTACTTATGGAATACACTTAACAAAGTTTTACGAATAAATAAATAAACATAAAAAAATAATATGTGCAGTTATTATTTATTTTTAAAAAGACGGGTCGATCCAAATGAATTTCGAAGAAAATTCCAAGTACATTAATTTTTTGATATGTACATCATCTTGGGTATGTGAAAAATGTGCATGTTAGAAGTAGTGTTCATGTTGGAGACAAACATTTAATAATGTTCATTTGATCGTAAAACTGTTTTATTTTACGCACCTCATAAAATCACAAGTGGAACCACACAAAAACTCATAAATATTTACCACGTTACTAATTACACTCATCATATCTAAATACATAAAGACAGTTTTAGTTTACGTATGAATTCGAACCCCTTTCACTCTCACTGCCGTATCAATGTTGTCAAATGAAACTGAAATGCTGTCCTTGTCTTCCGATTAACACACAAAGAAACAGGACAAAGCAAAACAACATTACTTTGCCTTGTGACTCCCTTTGTGCAGCCGGCCTAATTAACGATGCTTTTAGCCATTGTCGGTGACATAAGTTAAAACTAAAATTCAGTATGTGGTCCTCATTTATATGTTCCTAATAATTGTCCATGTGAGTAAATGAGGAAATTTATGGAGAATAAGACTTTATTGATACAGCTTGTTATTTGTAAGTTGTGTGCTTCTAATTATTTCAATTGTTTTTCAAAATTACTGGCTTTTATTTTTTTTTTATTTTTTTTAAACTAATAAATCAGGCACGATAATTTAGTACTTTGTTGACCTGACATTCTTAGAGGCGTACGAATCGATTAACTGCCAGCCATTGCAAGTTGCATGTCTACCGCCACGCCACGTGCACATGCAAGGACACTGTTGCATCGATCTCTTTTGCCACTATACACCTTTCACGTGTAACAATCCTTTACAATCCACGTTGGTTTATATGTTGTTAAACAGACCAATTGAGTTAAAATTCAATTGGGTTGTTAAACAACCGTGCCCTGTCTCCACCATCACCGTTGCCAGATCACCTGATACCACTCCCTCCCTCCTCACCGGGATTAAAGTAGCTGGGATTAGGCAACCACTAGTTAATCAAGGGAGGTGCAGCTGTCAGCTCATTAGTGGCACATTGTTGTTAGTCACGAAATGCCCACTGATGATTATTATTTTTGTCGGTTGCCCAGCAGTGACCGTCAATACTGAAGCGTTCAGAAATCAGTTTGAATTCTGTTCATCTGTCATTGGGCTATTAATGACTACTACTTTATAAGAAATAGTCGTCCTTAGTTTCTATCCAAAACTACATTTGCCACGCTCATTACAGTAATTTAAAATCCATATCTGCCCATGCCTTGATGGTTGACTTTCTAGATAACTAAATGTTCTTATACTTACTTAGGTCAAAGAGGTTTTTTAGGAAGATGCCTATCTCCTTCTTACCTTAAACTACTCCCCACAGACTATTGACATGTGCAGGGAACTTTTCAGACAGAGTAAGGGAGAGAATCAGTACAATGCAAGGTGAATATAATGGTAAATACTTCCAGTCTAGGCCGTTGTATAGTTTTAGAACACGCTCTATCTCTAACCCACGCTAAAATTCCTGACGCGCTAGACGGCTCGGTCATTAGCTCAATTGTTCCACCAATTGTGGACTTGTTATTCCACCTTCACATTGTTAATTGCCTTCTGAATATGTCTTAATCTTCAGAAGGTTATTAGTGTCGGAGATATGCCTAACTACCGGTAACTGTTGATACATCTGACAATGTACCTGAAGGACAAAGTGCTAAAGACGCTGGAACGAAAGATATTTGCAATTTTCGATTTTATTTTTTGTAATGCACTATATTTTTGCAGTCATTATACTCGTAGTGTTTTCATATAATCTTTTTGATAGACGTTTCCTTCGCTTCTTTTGTTGATGAATTGTTGTACCCACAAAGAAATGTCAATAATGTGAAACAAAATACAATATATTTTGTCTAATCCTTAGATTTTATTTGTTCTGTCATTTTAACCTACCAACTTATTGAGAGAAATGTTTCACTCAGTTGATAAATAATTATATAAGCATAAAATCAACTTTCTAAAGTGGTTGTGTTCAAAATGAACCGGTTGTTTGATACCAACTGGTCAAGGACACACGTGTTTTGGCATACTCTGTCAGTTATTGTTGTTTTTAATTTGTATTGCTTTGTATTGGGCACTCTGTAGACTGAAGCCTAAGTTACTGAGTCACCACACCAGAAAACACGTATATCTGTATTTTTCAAATAAAGTGCATAAACTCACTAATTTAAAAATGTTAATTTTACATACTACTCTAAATGATTAGTATCTTAGTTCTTAAATGATTACATATAATGAACAAAACGAATTTTTTAGGTTATGTATAGTTTTAAAAATGTAGGCATCTAAGATTTTAAATCTTAGATATTTTTACATAGAGACAAAGAACATCTTCTAGCTTTATTTAGGAGGACATCAGTGAGAATCTCTTGCAAATGTTATTCAAATAATCTATTTTATAGCTTAGGTTAGGTTATAGCTATTAAGTTACGGTACTGAAGGTTAGCTAGGTTATGTTGTGCTTCATTAGATCAGATATGTTGGGTCAGCTATGTAGTATCCTTTCAAGAAAATAAGTTCATTGTGTTTTTCTGAGTACACATTTTTTAAAATACTGTTTAGAAGAAACAAAAATGACGCAATAGTACATTTTAAACTGAATCGCCTTACGAAATACGTCTGCAACGAGTCAAAAATTT
Organism: Stictocephala bisonia; assembly: GCA_035578905.1. Lineage (NCBI taxonomy): Eukaryota > Metazoa > Arthropoda > Insecta > Hemiptera > Membracidae > Stictocephala > Stictocephala bisonia. The sequence goes on from JAQJVL010000446.1 coordinate 559,802, forward strand.
GCTCTATACATGCGATATACATATATCTCCCAGAAATATCGTTTCATAGCTTTAAAATAACTGGTGTCGATAATTTTCCTTTGGTGTCAGGTGATTTTTACTGGTAGTGTAAAATATTAAGAACAAAAATAAAGAAACAAGTAATATTTCTTTTAATATGTTGTGTTAGAATATGTCATTTTATTCAGGTAATGATGGAGAATTAATAACACTCATTTAAAATTAGGTACATAAATTTGTTCAAAAAAATATTTTTTAGTATGTGATAAAAATTTATTTCAAAACAATATTTTCATATTTCTGAGGCACATAAGTTATTTTAATTTGATATGATCGAGAATCTGAGATAGCCAAGTTCCTTTAAATATTATTGGAAATCCAAAAATATAAAATTATATAGGTATTATTATATAGCCTAATACCTAAATTATATATTTATTGTATAGCTACAACAACGTAACTACGACCGTTGCTAAGCAACATAATGGTACACAAATTAATATAACTAAATTATGTTGAAAAATTACGATAAAGATAATCCATTTCACTTATTACTGTATATGCAGTATCAAACAAGAAACTATAACTGAATATTAAAGCACAAAGTAACAGTAAACAAAGCCGGCAATAAAAAGATACGTCACAACACGTACAACCATAGCAGACGCTAGCGCAACTGAAATATGTCGTAAGAAAGTATTTTTTATTTTGCTACTATAGACAGACAGCAAACCAAATGCATAAAAACGTTCATTTGACAATTCTGATTCCAATAAAATAACCATCAATGTCGTTGGTTTTGTTTTGGTATGTTAGCAGCCAATATACAAAAGCTTGTCACATCAGCGATAATATCAACGATGACACTGGGCGAGGTTGACGATCGTCGATATTATTGATATTAGTTTGGTTAAAATATCTGGAAATTAATATTGTAAATATTTAAACTTGTAATCACTTCTGTTATTTTAAACGATTTTTAACGTGTTTTTAAATTGTATTTGATTTTTACAGTGCACACGAGAAAGCCGTTTACCTCAATGATATTTCTCATGAGAATACGCAAAAAGAACTTTTGTGGCAAATCCCTTCAGGGGCTTCATCCAGGCACCCAATTTGAGTGATCTTAGGAATTCACAGTTCTAGATTTTATCGCACCTGTAGTTAGGAGTAGCAAAGAGCCTGCCTAACTGATACTTTTGTAAAAATATTTCCATACATTTTATCGAACACCTAGCTATTTTTCTGACGTTTGCCACTAGCATTACATAACCATCAAATTCAACATTGCACATATGTTCACAGTAAGGAGAGTCAGCAGGCCATTCACTCGTTTTTAACACGAATCTCAGTTCCTTTGTATGTTCCTTGCGTTGTTAAACTGTAACGCAAATTTTAGACATTACTTTTAAGCGTAAAGAAACACATTAAATGAAGAATATACTGTATATATTAATATAATTTTTTATTTTCTTGAAAATGATATTTTTATTTTCCTGTTGTAAACGAGTTTTATGAGGTTATTTTCTTGAAAATGAGATTTTTATTTTCCTGTTGTAAACGAGTTTTGTGAGGGACAAAATGATATCCCATAATAAATTATCTAATTTAAAATAATTGTAATAAAATATATTTTGAGAATAGAAAGTGCATAGTAGTGTATGTGAGGTATTGATTTACAACCGAGTAACAGTCTTCTTCAAAAATATAACATGATAAATAATTAATTTACAACTATCCGGCAGATTGGTTAAAGCCTAGCATAACATTCTGAAGTCGCCCTGTCAACCCAAATTAGAGTAAAACAACTTTTGAAAGAGATCATCTTTATACTGGTACTTTTCAATTCATTCACCTTGATGTTCACTTCTCATTGGACTCTTAATGGATAACACTTTCTAAAGAGAAGTCAACCTTAGTGTGAAATAAAACCAAATTCGTTCAACCGCATTCATTTTAACCCACACATACTAACGATTGGTGTTTTAAGTTTTGAAGGGTTTATTATTTAGCTGAAAATATTAAGTAAACATGGGTTTTTATTTCAACGATTCAGCTCTTAACAACGGTCGTATGACAAAACTTGAAGAGTCATTTGATAGGTGAAGGGCTGTTCTAGTGGACTGTTTGTTTTTGTAAAACAATTAAATGTTTCTAACATTTTTACAGTAAAATATGTGAAACGGCCACCTTAAGAACAAATCGATGATAAATAAATATTTACATAGGAAGAAAACGTAAAATATCTATGAGTACTTGAGGCAAACAACATAAAATTATATTAATCCTTATTCAATTAAAAATTAGGTTTATTTAACAATTTCCATTACATTTTCACGCAACGTATTATTCTAAATTTAATTCATTTTTTTATCAATGCAAATTATTTCTCTACTCAGTAACAACTAAGATTTTTTTGTGTGTTATTAAACGTTATAATGACGTTTCAAGGCAATAACGCACAATAAAGTTCAAATTCATAAAAGCCTTGATGGCAATCAGGAAACTTGGTAATCTCTGGGGTAATGGGCAAAACATAACCGGCGGGGGGGGGAGAGGGTTGGTGGGTATTAAAGGTCCTTGAGCATCCTGGCTGGATCCTCTCAGGGTCCTTATCTCTCATTTTACAGTAAACCTTCCTGGGGCTGTATTTCAGCTTTTTATACATTCGTTTTACGCGTTTGTTGCATAGGCTATAACTTTGATCAAACTTGCTATAATTACTTCAGACTGAAATTTTAATTTTATTCATTATTATTATGATTCATTAGTGAGACGCCGATCGTAAATATATGAGGGGTGAATGAGTGTGATGAGTGTAGATAAACGAGTGTAGTAATTGTTACTAACTAAAGGATACTGTTCTTATTATTACTTGCCCATAAAGAGTTCTCATAAAGAGCTGTTTATTAATAGCCCAACAGCCAGGGCTACTAAGGACTTACAGCTTTACGTGTAATCTGAACCACGTAGTATTGGTCTGATTTTCATCTAACTGACAAGCCTTGACTACCATCCAACATGGACACCCCAAACCTCTCTAGAATTGTCCACGTTGATGGCAACCATTGAGCGGCCGCAATGTCAATATTAAGAGGACTGAGCATTGAACCTATTGCCTACAACCTCATAAACGCTTTGACCCCAAGTAGCACCCAAGTAGACCCTGGATTACAGCACTGCATCACTAGTCCAGACAAATGTTTCAATAAGGCTTATTTATTAAGTACAATTTCCTTATAATATTACCAGGAGACGCACCAGCACGCTTCGCATACCAATTCAGTCAGTCACCTCGCTTGAGAATCCTTGATCTTCGGCTTTGATCTTTGATTGATGACCGCATTAATATTTGTGGATCAACATTAAATAATAATAATAATAAAAACATGTATTTCAAATGTAAGTAGAAGTAACAGGACAAATATTTAATATTATTTTGTTCATCAGCTTCTTTATTATATATTCTTATTGAATAAAAAGATTTCTTCTTAATATGTATCTACCTTTTAAGAAGTTTCTTCTTTATATGAGGAAAAATAAAATAAATGTAATTTTCACATTTAAAGGGACGAGTCTGTAATATAGTCGGTAGAATGTACAGTGTAAATATACTAATAATATAGGTTTTTAATTAGTGTACTTTTTGTTTTAGAAAGTACAACAAAAATGTAATTGCCACGGAGCAAAAGATTAGTCTAATATATAGGGTGAAAAATAGTCAGGACCTATTATTTTCACCCTGACTTATTGCACAGTATGACATATTACTGGCCCATAGGTACTGACCACTGTACGTCTATGGGTGGGTGGGTGGGTCAGTATCACTGTACGTATATGGATGGGTGGGTGGGTCAGTATCACTGTACGTCTATGGGTGGACGGGTGGGTCAATACCATTGTACGTGTATGGCTTATATGGATCTAGATGAAAGTTAATTTTTAAAAAGAAGCCTACAATTTTGTATTTTTTACATGTATACTGATGTAAAAAATACAACTGTTCTAGATAGAGTAATAAAACTTATCACACATAAACACGATATGAAATTGTACTTTTAGCCGTAACTATGTAATTGAAATGACTACCCGGGGACGGACCGCTTGGAGTCCAAAGAAAATCTTCAATACAAGCATGTTTAATATGGATATCAAAAAGGTCTTTATCCATTGAACACAATGCCGCAAACTTTACCTCTAATGAAAAGCCGGGTAAAATATGGTAGCCGGTTGAATTTAAATTACTATCTAAGATTAATTTTCAGTAATTTAGCTGAGTATAACCCTTTGACATTTGCAGGATTATGTTTTAGTAATAGACACATTTAACCTGATGTAAATGTAACCTTTCACTTTATTAAAAACTTTCTTCTTACTCCTGGTGGACCATCCATCAAAAATTGCAGCAGCTACTTGATGTCTCTTATTAGTAGGTTATTGTAACCTGAAAAATATTATAAAGTCGTTCGGTTCATCATCTAGTGGGTGAATGATCATTTAACTACTCCACAATTTTACACTGCTTCGCCAGTGGCAATCTGATAAACACTTCGAATGGCTGCCATTTACAAGCTAGTCGATCATTGGAGATGGGATTTGTGACATTGTGTTATTTAATAGAGACATTTGGTTTTATATGTATAGTTAACTTCTGAACCTTAAAACGGCACTAGTTGTGCAGTGTTAGATGGAAGCCGAACCACGTAGTCTGATTTTCAGCAAGCTGACAAGTCCCGCCGCCCATACGTGTACAATGGTACTAACTCACCCGCCCACCCTTATACGTACAATATACTAACCCACCCGCCCACCCATATACGTACAATTATATAAGCTTGTACTAAAGATTTTCTTTTTACCCCAAGTGGACCGTCCCCAGGAAGAGATATAAATTATACAATAACGTCAAAAATTACAATTTTTAATATTTTTTTTAGCTGATTTTCAATGATTTAGCTGGAACGTTTGAGAAAATATTAATCTGTATTAGGACTTGTTTTCCACTGTGTATGAAGAAGTACATACAAATATTGTAACAACAAATTTAGTAAAATCATCTTGCTTTGGTTATTTTTTCCATTTTTATTACCTTAATATTTACAGCATCTTGTACTTATGTTGTACTTTTTATTATTAGTACATACCTCGTTTTACAGAAATGTTTGATCCGGTAAATTGGTTAGTTTGTAAGGTTTGCCACTACTGCTGGATCAAACTTCATTAGATTTACATGGAAGTACACAATAACTCCACTACTGAACCCAAAACATCTCATAATTAAAGACACAAAAATTAGCACTGAACGAACAATCTATCTGTGTGTATAAAACATTAACGGTTTTACTAAACTTTTCGTGTAATTTTTCACGATTTTCTTTAAGTTTTTGTAGTGAATTTTACGTACTTGATTTTGAGTAAAAAGTACATGTTTGCGAATTGTGAACAACTATGATCAGTATCAATATCAATTCAAATGTATAATTAAAAAAATATAAGCACAAAATGTACAACATATTAGGTTGATCGATTTCGGTTAACCACGTTTACCTTCCTCAGACCAGAGGGATTCACAAAGGAACTCTTTGTTGTCTGTTTCTTGTTGTGATTACCTTGTGAGTCCCTTTCGTCTGAGGTAGGTAAACGTGGTTTGCCTTCCTCAGACCAGAGGGATTCACAAAGGAACTCATTGTTGTCTGTTTCTTGTTGTGATTACCTTGTGAGTCCCTTTCGTCTGAGGTAGGTAAACGTGGTTTGCCTTCCTCAGACCAGAGGGATTCACAAAGGAACACTTTTTTGTCTGTTTCTTGTTATGATTACCTTGTGAGTCCCTTTCGTCTGAGGAAGGTAAACGTGGTTTGCCTTCCTCAGACCAGAGGGACTCATAAAGGAACTCTTTGTTGTCTGTTTCTTGTTGTGATTACCTTGTGAGTCCCTTTCGTCTGAGGAAGGTAAACGTGATTTGCCTTCCTCAGACCAGAGGGATTCACAAAGGAACTCTTTGTTGTCTGTTTCTTGTTGCGATTACCTTGTGAGTCCCTTTCGTCTGAGGTTGGTAAACGTGGTTTGCCTTCCTCAGACCAGAGGGATTCACAAAGGAACTCTTTGTTATCTGTTTCTTGTTGTGATTACCTTGTGAGTCCCTCTCGTCTGGGGTAGGTAAACGTGGTTTGCCTTCCTCAGACCAGAGGGATTCACAAAGGAACTCTTTGTTATCTGTTTCTTATTGTGATTACCTTGTGAGTCCCTTTCGTCTGAGGAAGGTAAACGTGGTTTGCCTTCCTCAGACCAGAGGGATTCACAAAGGAACTCTTTGTTGTCTGTTTCTTGTTGTGATTACCTTGTGAGTCCCTTTCGTCTGAGGTAGGTAAACGTGGTTTGCCTTCCTCAGACCAGAGGGATTCATAAAGGAACTCTTTGTTGTCTGTTTCTTGTTGTGATTACCTTGTGAGTCCCTTTCGTCTGAGGAAGCTAAACGTGGTTTGCCTTCCTCAGACCAGAGGGATTCACAAAGGAACTCTTTGTTGTCTGTTTCTTGTTGTGATTACCTTGTGAGTCCCTTTCGTCTGAGGAAGGTAAACGTGGTTTGCCTTCCTCAGTCCAGAGGGATTCACAAAGGAACTCTTTGTTGTCTGTTTCTTGTTGTGATTACCTTGTGAGTCACTTTCGTCTGAGGTAGGTAAACGTGGTTTGCCTTCCTCAGACCAGAGGGATTCACAAAGGATCTCTTTGTTGTCTGTTTCTTGTTGTGATTACCTTGTGAGTCCCTTTCGTCTGAGGAAGATAAACGTGGTTTGCCTTCCTCAGACCAGAGGGATTCATAAAGGAACTCTTTGTTGTCTGTTTCTTGTTGTGATTACCTTGTGAGTCCCTTTCGTCTGAGGAAGGTAAACGTGGTTTGCCAAAATCGATCACCATAATATTGTATGTACACTTTTTACTTTTATTATAGTATAATTAATTTGTATTATGTTACCCTCGCTTGTTTTGCGTTTCTGTCAACACATAATATGATGATTAAAAACTATATATGGGCCTGAACTATAAGTATATTATGTAAGTGTAAAGTTGTTAAACTATCTGCGGAATAAACTCCGGAAATTCACATCTTTTCCTATCCTAATAGAGTACTTGAACCGGATTTATTAAAAACTATATATTATGCCTATATACAATATTAGCTTCAATACGGAATTATAGCTTGGGGTGGATGCTTCCAATTTATTCCTTCACCTCTTATAACCTCTATAACTCAGAAGACAATAATTAAATCAGCATTACAAAAAAAACTACGTTTCCCAACGGACTTACTTTTTGATGAATTCAAAGTTCTACATTTATCTCAACTGTATATTAGAAGTTTATTGATGTACATTTTCAAAAATAAAAACAACATGTTCAATCACATTCAACACTCATATTTAACCCATACTTCTACAAATCTCGGAATTAATGCGCCAAGATTGGTTAAAACAATAACGACGACATCATCTCATTATATCGCAAATATCGTTTATTCGAAAGCTCCTCGCCACATTAAGAATCCTCAACCATGTACCATAAATGTTTATAAAAAATCTGTCAACCAGTGGATTTTTTAAATTGGTAGAGGGTAAATTAAAAGTTACTTTCTTTCTTCCTACATATAAGTATCGCACAACAGCCCACATTCAGAATGATGACGTGCGCGTGTGTGTGTGTTTTTTTTATGCATGTCTGCGTTGTGCTTGTGTGGGTGTGTGCGTGTGTGTATAAGTGCGTGCTTTTGTTAGGGTGCGTCTGTGTGTGTAATAGGGGAATGATGTGAGTACGTGCAATGTGACTGTGAATGTGTGTTTGTATGGTAGGTGAGTGGGTGTGAAGTCTGTTAATAATAGCTCCTGATACAATAAATAATAATTGCTTATTTGTCCCTTCTTATTGAGCATGCATATATATATATATATATATATATATATATATATATATATATTCTTTTATATCAAACTAGTTTTAAGTTTATACTGTTCTTTATGCTATTTAGTAGTAGTGGCCGACAACATTACGGTTGTTGTGGACACGTTTTCATGTGGGGAACCAATTTCATGTATTTTTGTAATGTATTTCTGTTTATATGTTATCAAGGAGGAATAAATAGATTTTTTATTTCATTCATTTTCAATTTTATTTCTGTAGGATTCTAGGAGGTTATCCAGTTGTAATACAGAGAGTTACAACAAACAGATTGAGACATTACGTTTTGGCAAGTCCTAGGACAACAATAATCCAATAGTCTCCGTCCAGCCAGACCACAGCACATTGGGTCCAATAAAGTCCAAGTCTACTGCTGGCTTCAAGCCAACTTGTATTTTTGAGGCCGTCAGTCGGAACTTGTAAAAATGGCTGGAGAACGACTTGTAAATCACACGTGGCCACTGGATTAATTTTAGCCGGTCTAAAACGAATCGACTGACGGCAGTTCCTGGAGGAATGACGACATTAACGGAAGTCTAGGATTTGAGTTTAAGCTGGACTAGAACTCGTAACAAAGACGTAGGACTACATTTCATATTTTATCTAATTAACGACCCAATGATCCGACTTAAAATCAATATTTGGTGGCATTTAAGTGTAGCTGACGCTTGGTTTTGCAAAGAGTACTGAGTTTGACATACGACATACAATAATTATATGTAGAGGTAGGAATGTACATTAGTTTAAACATTGATACAATGGAAAAATATATAAATAATGCGTTAAGAACAATCTCTAAACAATAGGAGACAACAATGTAAAGTCCACGATCGTAATAGTTTTACTCACACTTAAATTTACAATATCAAACAAGTAGATTATATAAAACAGGTGCTTTCAAAGAACTGAAATATGGCGCCAATTCAATACGTAAGGGTGATGTGGCTGGTATACACCGTCACGCCATTGGTCCAACCATTCTCAACCTCATCGTAGTTCCTGCATTTGCTGTAAGAGAGCTCTGAAGTAATGTCGGGACATTCGTCAAGTAAAGATGAATATAGATTACCAGCCATTAAAAGTGGTCTTTCCGTAGAGAACAGTGGCTCAAAACCTTTTACTCCCAAGTACCACACACTTCATAAAAACATCCACGGATCACAATTTATTTTGGATAAATTAAACTTAAAAATAGAAAAACATTTTATATTTTTTTATTATTTTGAAATATGTGTAAATTTCAGAAAGAAAACAGTACACAGGAAGTAAGTGTATCATAAACGGGCCATTAAAATATTAAAGTTCTGCAAACATAATAAAAGTCCTTTATAAGATCGCTCAGTATTTCAGTGACTGTCTTGGTTTTGCAGTTCACTAGCAAATACTCCTTCAATATTTTGTTGGACATTTTTATTATTATTTATTAATTTTTAAAGCCTCCTGAGTTGATATATATGACAAATAATAAGGTTAACGTACCTTTGTTGTCTTCAGCTAAAAAATCCTCTTTATTGGATTACTAGTTTCGGAACAAGAACTTCATGGTCACATCCACTGAACATTGTCAAACACTTAAACAGTCACTTAAACACTCATACAAAAATATACATATTTACAAAAATAAAACACATGATAATATATTTTCATGTAAAATATATTACAATAAAATAAAACCAGCCGGCCATGTTATCATGTGTTTTATTTTTAGTTTGATTTTTTTATTATAAATACAAACAAAGATACGTCAATCTTATTATTTGTTATTATTACTATAAAAATCGAGGTCAACTACCTGCTAAATTGTTGGCAGTGTTCACTGTCCTATAGAAGTAAGATCCTTTCAGGCATAATGATACGCTTTTACTCTAAATTAAATTTCTCAAATAATATTTGCACTGTAAGAAATATACTCCTACAGTTACAATTACACTGTTCTCTTATTTTGCACAGAAGTGTTAATAACATATTTATGTGGAATCTTGTAGTGGACCACTTTAGATCTTGCTATGAACTACGTCGGGAATCACTGATATAGACTGTGCAATGGATGTCCAAATATAGTGGATAAAGTTGCAAATTTTACTTTTGTATTTGATTATATTCTTGGAAGCAGAGTCACAAAATGAAGTAATAAAATGAATGAGGATAAAATCACTATTTATTCAAAAAATATATATTTTTACCCGTTCGCTATTTTGGACAAGTATTAATGCACTGTTCTTGCAGGATCCTGTTTTAAGTATATAAAATTTGAAATACAACTTTTCACAATTTGGATTCAAAACCAAATCAATCATTTTCTATGTTATTAGCATCATATTTCTAACCATGACTGAGCCTGTTCGATGCAGCCATAAGAAAGCGAACTCTATTTCTTTTTTCTCTGTCTAGTAGGATTATATGTACTATCTCTCACATGTCTACGATTATCATGGTACACATGATCGGCTAAGAAAGTAGGTAGGTTATATTTGAACTGATATTTTGGATAAATCAATAATGACAGTCTGCTGGCCAACATTTACCAGTCGTTAGGTATATCTCACTTCTGAAGATTAGAAAATCTTAGATGGTATAATGATATATTTAGTCGAGCCAATGGCCGAGCCGTTTAAGACGTCAGGAATTTGAGCCTGAGTTAGAGTAGTGCAGGTTCCAATCTAGCGGTAACTGGAACTTTTATCATTATATTCACCTTATACTGAACTGGTTCTCCTCCTTACTCTATCTGAAAAGTTCCATACACATTTTAATTTTCTGTGGGGAAATTAAGGTAAGAAGGAGATCGGCCTCTCCTTAAAAGAATCCCTAAGGTCTAAGGCGTCAGTACCTTCAGCCTAGGTTAGAGATAGAGCATGTTCGACTTTTAGCCTGGAAGTATTTTTCATTATATTTATCTTGTACTATACTGATTCCCCTTATTCTGTTTGAAAAAGTTACACGCAGACTAAGAGACCATGGGGAATGGCAGAGTAAGGTATGAGAGAGATCGGCCTCACCTAAAAAACGCCTCTCACAAGTCTACGAATATCATGGTAAACACACACGATCTAATTGAAAAGTACATTCAAACTGATTTCAGTATTCACGGTCACTACTGGGCAACCGACAAAAATAATCATCAGTGGGCATTTCGTGTCCAACAACAATGTCCCCCACTAATGATCTGACAGCTGCACCTCCCTTGATTAACTCGTAGTTGCCTAATCTCAGCTTCTTTAATCCCGGTGGGGATGATGGAGGGTGTGGTGTGCGCATAGATAACAATGTCCAAAGATAAAAATGTAATTTTTTTATCTGCGGTAAACTAAGTTTCATGATATAAGTATACATAGACTGAAAAGATTAAACCACTTTTCATAGAGATTTTTTAATTTTTAACGAGATCATCAAAATAACAATTTATAAATACGGAACATATGACAGTACCTACGTGCATATATGTAAATTATATATAACTAACAATCTAAATTTAACTATCAATCTAAATTTAACTAACAATTCAAATCATATTATTACTCTTAAAATACAAACGCTGTACACAACTGATACTATGAATTCTGTTCGTTTTGTCCATAACAAAGTTATTCTTTTCGACTGTTAATTTCATGTCAATTGATAAAGTTTCCGAATTAAATTTAACATCTCTGTTCTCTTGTAAAAAACAATTTTTGAATTTCTTCTGAACCGTTTTGCTTATTATGATGGCCCAAAATTCTACATCTCTCTCCCATTGAGACAGTACAGCCACATGGTCAGATTCAAAAAGAGTGTTAAGGGGTTATTAAAAATTAAAATTTTGATTATAAACCAACCAACTCAGCTGATGAATATAATCCGGTTTTTTTCGGTTTATCATAAGCATTAAGTTAGATTTTGGGGGGCATTGAGTGCTCTATGAGTTTTATTGAACAATTACTATTAATAGTTTTCATTTATTTTTTATTTTTATTAAAACACCTTACTCGTTAGTTTACATATGGGCCTTCAGGCCTGTGCTTGAATGAATTTCTGCGGGAGAAGTACGAACAGCTAGCTTATTAGGGATAAGTAGCCGTTGGGGATTCGAACCTTGGACGTTGCACTCAGCAGTCTTAACCCACTAATACACCACGCTGGGGCATACCACTACAATTCATAATTATAATCTATTAATATTAGAGAATTTTTAGTTTAAATTTACAATGAATACTTTTTCTCGAGTAAAATAAAAATACTAAATAAAAAATGGGCCTCTAAGTTGTTTAATCACTTACAGAACAATATTGTTCATCCCCATGTTTTTATAATGAATGGAAATGACATAAATACGTTTCTTTAAACGAGAAGCTGAATGGGATAATATCAGACAGCGTGTAAGCCGCAGACAGTCGTGGACCATTACAATAGATAGATTAGCGGAAACGAACAAAGCCCTCAATATTGTAGGCTTATACCACGACCTTATCGTCCTGCTGCAGGCAGCCTCAGCATCGCTTCAGCATTGTTCCTTGTCCCATGTGACTCAGAAAAGTGATTATAAATACCGGAGAGTGACTTACATATACCGTAATTCGTTCTTCATGATATGGAGTGAATATGATGGGCAAATAAATGTAGTCACTGTTACTAATTATGGTCGACTGTTCTTTAGGAGGAGTAATTTATTAATAGCCCTATCACCAGAAAACTAAGGGAACTATATATTTTTTACGTGGAATCCAAACCATATAGTACTGGTCTGATTGTCAGCTTATCTAACCTAGGGCTCGGTTCTCTATCTTAACAATATGAAGACCATTAATATTAACGCACACGATTACCCCAGACTTCTATGTCAGTGTCGATGGCGATCACAGAGCGTACGCTACGCCAGTATTAAAAGCCCCGAATATATAACAAAATACTACATTATTTTGATACTAACAATTAAATAGGCTTTATCTTACATTTTAAAAGATCTTAAAACTATCCGGTATCCTTTAGCTATTTATGTATAGCTACTTATGTAGCTATTTATAAAGAGCTAGGTATAATTCAATTTATCATTATTCAAAGTAATAACTCATACAAATGAGCATAGTATAACTGGTAAAATGTAATAGATAAGATTGTGGTAGCATTTTGACGAAGGTTTCCTTAGAGGCTAGTGTCATTAAACATTGCGCAAGCAAAATATATACTTTTTGAGACTATTAATGTATATTTAACCATACAAAATAATTATTTACAAGTTTTTTGTAATTTTCTTGTTTTAATACATCAATTTATGATGTAATTATATTGATCCTCAAACAATTTAACCAATGTAATATTTTAAGTCATTAGCAGCCATCTTTATTGGTCTCACCCGCCCTACCTACGTTCATAATATAATACCTCACCTATCAGTTATACGCATAAGACAGATAATAGTGTGCCGGATTCAATCGAAAAATTATGGAAGCAATTTTACTCTTATCTACGAATTAAAAGTCTGGATAAAGCGCAGCTTGGACGCTGAGCTTCTAAGTAATGAAAAATATTCTTCTAGTTCAGACTTTTAGATGTGGACAAAATTCTAATCTGAATGTTGGAATTGAATCTTTCTTTGGAGAAAAATAACACCAAATTTTGTATAGTTTTTAGAAAATAAGGTTTTACAAGTTTCTTTTTTTATGTTGGAATAGGATCTGTCTAACTTCACAAGCTGATACTATCGTCTGATGAGTAAAAAATATTATCTTCTGAAAAGACTGTTCAAATCCTTTAAAATATATTTTAGATAGAAACCCACAAAAACGTACTTCACTATAAAAATAATTTGTTTAGTCATAAATCAATTATATCTAATCTGATATTGGGAAAGCCGGTGGCCGAGCGGTCAAATGTGTCTAGAGCAGGTTTGAACCCGGCCTAGACTGTAAGTATTAATCAGTAATGTTCACCCTGTACTGTACTGATTCTTCCCTTTAATAATTCTGAATAAATTCCCCACACATATCAACTTGCGTAGGGGGTGGGTAGAGTAAAGATAATAAGAGGGTGATCAGCCTCTGATTATTTTTATTTTTATTTATTTATTTTTTTTATAAATAAAATAATGCTACGTATTATTGATCGTGTTTTGGTTATAAAATTTATTAGTTAAATAGAGTCGAGATTTGTAATTGGAATTTTTTTAAGTTGATACAATTAAAATTGTATTGTTAACAAAAATATATAATACTATCACATTACACATATAATTATAAGATAACCTCCGTCCATGTGTGGATGGGTGGGAGGCCCTTAACACAGTAAATGCATAGATGTGGGAGTTAATGGGTTTGTTAGTATGAATTCTCAGTTCAATCAAAATATTTCTGTAATAATTTTAGATTTTTCATAGTAAATTTAACTTACAAATTATGCGATTACGTCAATTCTCTGATAATTTAACTAAAGAAAAACATGTCAAGAATTTTCCGAGTAGAGTTCTGATTGCCATCAACCCTTTATCCAACCAAAATCATGTACGATGAAACCTTTAATAAAGATGAAAAGCAAAGAGTTTCAAATGCCGCAGTGCTGATGAGTCGTTTCATCATCTGCTGAATCGGCACGCAGTAATTTCATTAGTTCATCAATTGGTCGCACTTTTCAAAGCCGTAAAGGTTATTGAATCTGTAAAATTCGTTTCTCAATAAGTTCACACAACGTTGAAGAGCACTTCTCGTTTCTGGAGATGTAGTGTCATTATTTATGTTCTTTGTATTTTGTCTTTTTTTCAATCGGTCAACTCTAGGAGACACAACTAGCACTGTTGATCTAAAGATATATTTAATAAAAACTTACATCGTTCAAAAATGGAAAGAATATAATATGGCACCCAAAGTCCCAGTAGAGTAAAATATAAATTAAAAATTGTATTTTTATCGAGGAAAATAAATATTTAAAATTTTATTTGTTTAATTTGTTTTATTTCGTTCCTGTTTGGTATTTGTTTAATGTGTTTTGTTGTTTAACATTATATAAAACTAATAGTTTTTTTATATTTTGTTGTTTGTTTTAGATTTTTTGTTATTTGTCTTAATGCCTTATATGTTGTTTAATTTAGGTTATGTATTTATATTTGTTTGATCTTTTTTGATATTGTTTGATTTAATGCTTTTTTAAGTTAATTTAAACTTGAAGTTTGTTATATTCCTATTGTTATTTGATTAAGTTTATAAGATTTAGTAACATTATGATTTTTGTTATATAGAAGAATGGAATTACATATTAATATTGTGGACTTCTTTAGTAAGTTAGAATGTTTATTTTTCATTTTATTTAATACATTTTCAAAAAACTTTTATTAGTTAGATATAAACTAAGATTAGTGCATGATGATGAACATATATTTATTATTACACACACAAAATAACAGTTAGTAGGTGGGAGAAAATGAAACAATAAATACAAATAAAACAATAGAAGGATAATAGGACATTTCCCGTTAATTCACTACAACTACTTTGGTTAGGTTTGGTTAGGTTATGTTATATTTAGTTATGTTATGTTACGTTTGGTTAGGGTATGTTAGGTTCTGTTAAGAAATGTTAGATTTAGTTTGGTTATGTTAGGTTAACCTAAGTTATGGTTATGTTTGATATGTTTATGTTCTGGTTAGGTTTGGTTGTTTATGTTAGATTAACCTAAGTTATGGTTATGTTATGTTAGGTTTTATTATATTATGTTAGGTTTGGTTAGGTTTTGTTATGTTATGATTGGTTTGGTTATATTAGGTTAACCTAAGTTATGGTTATTGTTTTGTTATGTTAGATTTTATTATGCTATGTTAGGTTTGGTTAGGTTTTGTTTTGTTATATTTGGTTTGGTTATGTTAGGTTAACCTAAGTTATGGTTATGTTTGTTATAATATGTTATGGTTAGGTTTGGTTTGGTTGTGTTAGGTTAGCCAAAGTTATGGTTATGGTACTGAATTCACGGAAAAGATCCAGATAATATATTATGTTGGCCAACGCAAAATATCTTACCGATAACTATAAACAGTAATTTCCTGTTACGTAACGTATTATAGTAAAACAATTTAATATTATAATTAAGGTTTTTTTAATGTAGTAGCTAATTCAGCACGCAATGGCTAAGGTGTCAAACGGAGAACAGGTGTGATGAGACTGCAATTAATTTCATAGCCAATCAGTAACATATAATCTGTCAGATTGGATTCAACATTGTTTCTACTGAGCCTCAAGGTGAGGGGTGGGGTAACTACTTACAGTCAGAGAATTGGAATCAGAATAGTGGATGTGGCTCGTTGCAGAAGACAGAAATTCAACACACAATGCACTGCGTAAAGCTTTTTTATATTAAACATATTTTGGACTTAGCGATGGCAACGATATATCGAATCGGAAATATCAATAAATATGTTTCGATATATCGATATTTTGGTCTGATATATCACATCACTAAAAATTAGCGCTATTCTCTCTTCTAAAAACATCATGATTCCCAAAAAAACACTTTTAATTGCCTCTTATACGTACAAAACATGCATTGAAATGAAGTAACTTTATTTAGTATTTTTACGTGAGGTTAACGCACTAAAATTTAGTTTGGTGAGTTGATTTGTTTAATCTTTAGTCTATATAAGAATCTTAGTGGTTTTTTTTTGGTTTTGAAAAACAAAAAGCAATGTTATTACAGTATTCTTTTATAATTACCATAATTTTTAAAGCAATCATTTTGAATTTTGTCATTCAACCCCCACAGACCACGAATTATTTCCTGTAGATACATGTATTTAATTTTTACATTTAGTAGGCTATTCTAAATAGTGACAGCTAAACATGACTGTATTTTTGGTCATAACATAAGAGTTAGTGCATAATTTTATACTTATTATTTATTTATAATTCGATATATCGGTTACCCGAGTTATCGATATTTTTCTTTCAACATTATCTTTAGATCGATATCCACTTTGCGATATATCGATATATTGAAATATTTGCCATCCCTATTTGGACTACACAGAAGAGTGCAATGTATCATTTTGTTATTTCATAGTTGTTAGGGACCTAGTATACAGTACTTACACTTTGTTTCTGATTTAAAAATATCAAATGTTTTGTATTATTTTGATTGCATGGTAAAGTTTTAAATAAATATGTGAAGCGATTATTTTTTTTGTAAAATAGGTATTATTTTACTTGTTATTGTTATTTTAATTGTTATACCTGTGACTTTTTATTTATTCACTAAATCTTTATGAGATGAAATGTATCTTCTTAGCATTTGAAATAGTTTTTTTAACTTGTTATATATATATATTTATTTATTTATTTATTTTATTTTTACAATGCTACAATACAGCACAATTGCCACTTACACTGTATCATTAAGAATATTATTAATAAATCATATCCAACATGCAAAAAGAGTCCAATAGTTCATTCACTGCAGGCGGTGATTCTAAGTAATAACACTAACGTATAACATCATGAATTTTAACCATATACAATAAATATAACTGTATAAATATAACAATACATACAACTATATAAATATAACAATCAGTTTAAATCTATAACAACCAGTATAATATAACATTGCAGCAGTCATCATGATACGAGCAAATAAATACAGTTTTTTTCAATCACTAATAAATTAGGCAACAAAAGGATTGAAATGTACACATTAAACAGTTAAATACAACAGCATTTACTATAAAGTATAAATTGTAAGGTAAATAAATAATATATATATATATATATATATATATATATATAAATGTTTAATTATAAAATTTATAATATCTAAATTAAGTTTTTTAAGAGTAAATATACTAACACTTTCCTTAATGTTGATTAGTTATAAAAAGCAATCTTCTTATATGGTAAACGTAATCAAAATTTCGATCAGGTTTAGTTTATCGAGAAGGAAAAAGTAACAAAGCGGAAAAGGGATGAGAGGAAATATAAGATGGCTTAGGGGTGAAATGGGTCTACAGTTTTTATAATGTATAACCTTGATTGTAATTGATAGAAAACATGTGACCTCCAAAAGTAAAATCAAAGGTAAATTTTAAAAATATAACTGTGAACGTATAAATAATGAATCAAAGGAAGCAGACAAAATGTCTCATAACAATTAATTAGACATTTGGGAGAGTGAGTTTTTCATGGAGGTAAACGCTAAAAAATTGACATTATGCGAAAGGAGTCGGTATTTGTAAGTAAAAATATAATTTGAAGAGGGAAAGGCCATGACATTTTTAAAAAAAATCTGTCTACGATAAAATAGTTATAACGCATAGCTTCAAAAAATGTATAGCTAGTTGCAAATCTTGCATCAAGACTTGAAAGGCCTAAGTAAATTGTAAAATAAGTGTGGTTTTATCCAGTGCCAAAAGAATATACCTCCAAACAGGATCAGTATGTAACTAGAGCTGGTGACGTTCCCACAACACTGGGATGTGAGTGTTGATGTCCCTTAATACTGGTTGCCAGGCAACGTGATAAATAACGACACCTCCGTTGTAGATTGCATGACTTCACCCTCCAACCCAACTACAAGATACTACAGGATCAGTCTGGAAGTAGAACGAATGACGTTCCCACAGCACGGGGATGTGAGTGTTGATGTTCCTTAATACTGGTTGCCAGGCAACGTGATAAATAACGACACCTCTCTTGCAGACTGCGTGACTTCATCCTCCAACCCAACTACAAGACACTACAGGATCAGTCTGGAACTAAAACGGATGACGTACCCACAGCACGGGGATGTGAGTGTTGATGTCCCTTAATACTGGTTGCCTGGCAACGTGATAAATAACGACACCTCCCTTGTAGACTGCGTGACTTCACCCTCCTGCCCTCCAGCAACCCCGTGCAGAACTGTTGCGTGTCACGATACACTTTGGCTGCTAACTGGAAAATTAAACCATTTGTTATAGGGTTTACAACCAACTGTAGGATAATTGTTTGTTAATCCTTCGTGCAGATTTTCTATAGATAGTTTGTGCGTTGTGAAATAAAATTTCATAATTAATGAACTGCTTGATTATAAACATAAAGTTCTTTTCAAATACGTTTTATACTTTCTGTATCTTTTTATTCTATCATAGAGGCGTTTTTCTGTTATTTTTATACTTTCTTAGAGAGTAACTTCTACATTATGATACAGAAAGTAGTGAATATTTATTACTTTCTGATAAAGACAAACATTACCAAAAACACCAAGTAATCCTTTTGCAAAATGTACTGTAAAGAATTATTTGTAAGTGTTAATTAATTTATGGTTGTGTTAGCTACGGAATTTATCTAAGGTATTACCATTTTAATAAGTTATTTGTCCTTTAGGTTTTGCCGATAATGTTTCCGATGCACAACTAAATGGGAAATTATAATTATTGCTAGTTTGTTTGTTTCTGTTTATTCAATTTGTAATTTGAATTATTTTCGTAACGAAGAGCTTCCATTCGGAAAGTAGATCCAGACAGTAATGAATCTACGTACAGTAGTCCCCATTACATGATCTATGTAGTAATAAAATGACCAAGGCTAACATCCAGACACTGTATGGATTTCATTATATAGTATAAATATTCTTATAATCTGGAATGATTCACCAAAGAGAGATACTCCAATGGAATTGATGTCGTGGAGTGATGTCCACCCTCTTGTCTGCACTAGTGACGTAATGCTGTAATACAACTTGTTGTGGAGATTGTAGGCCAAGGTCGTTAATTCTATGCTCGGTCCTCTTCATATAGACATGGCTTCCACTCAATGGTTGCCATCTACTTGGGCACTACTAGTAAAGTCTGGGGTGCCCATGTTGGGTGGTAGTCAAGGTTCGAATGTGGTGTAAAGAGGAGTAGTGAGTATAAGGCTTGTCAAATATCTGAAAGTCAGACCATTACTACCTGGTTCGGATTCCATGTAAAGCTATAGGTCCCTTGATGCCCTAGCTGTTGGGCTAGATATTGCTCTTTCTGAATAACAGTCGACCTTAGTAACAATGACTACTATCGTTCATCTACAATCATCACACTAGTTTACCCCTCAAATTCGCTCATATATCGACGATTGGCGTCTTATATATCTATACTATTATACAAAAATGAAATGGTGTCAGTGTGTGTGTTACTCAATCACGCATAAGCTACTGGACCCATTCATTTGAAATTTTGCATTGACATTCCTAGATTCTCTGGTTAACACATAGGCGTATTTTGAAATTCGATCAGGAAACCACCCCAGGAGTTCTAAGAAGTATCAGTGCAACCCCTATGGTAAAACCAATTTTACAATTAATTGTTTATAATAGTTTCATTAATCAGCTGTTATAATAAATAAACAACTTACATAGTTCTGAAGTAAATTCCGAACCAAACCTAACCACAACCACGGTAACTAGAAAAGACGGAAGGTATCACTCGTAATGAAACACAGCTATCAATGAATTACAGTGTAGTTTCAATTTGCTGTCAAATAAATAAAATTTGAAATAACTTAAATTCTTTTTTTTCTTTATTCTGTCAGAACTAAATACTAAAAGACAGATACTACTAATGGTACTAGAGAATGTGACTTTTTACGAGCCTTTATGAAGCTACTGTTTAAAAAAACTCATTCATGTTTCTAGTTATGTTTCATTATGATTGTGCACCAGAGCTTGGAGGAGTGTTCAGGGAAAGTAGTTGGCCTACGTTGTCTTGAGGCTGTTTCTTCCATTTTCCTTTGGCCATTCCAGAAGTGGTGGTCGCTTCTGAAGCTAATGAGCAGAAACCAACGGTATTTAATGAATAAGATCTTAACTGTAATCTTATATAAAAAAATAAGTCTTATGAAACAAAAAACGATGAATCGTACGATTTGTTGTCAGCTACCATTTATTATTAAAACAGGCTGTTTTATAATTGGTAAAATATACAACAATCATGTTATATATTGATAAAAACTGAAATAACATGAAAGAGGGGCTGATATTGTTTGGTCCACAGTAAATATTTAATATTGGATTATAATTATATATTTATTGGACTGTCACGAATTTGTGTTGCCAGTTACGGCAGTCACCTCTCAACCATATAATATTATAAGATATTATTTATAGTGTTTGATATTTCAGTTCACCACAAACGTATAAAACAAGGAGAGGAAGTTTTTTCTGGAAGTAATAAATGCAATATATTCTTCAACATGCATTAAAACTTGTAATAATAGTCGAGACGTAATTCTACAAAATTAAAAATTGGAACTTACAGTTAATTCATTTTTCAGGATTTCTTTAAACTATGGGACAATCTGGTTTGGAGTAACAACAGAAATCGTATTGTAAGTACCCTTAAATCAATAATATTATTATTTATATCTTTAACAAAAATACTTGGCTAATCTTACAAAGCTGTGTAACACATAATCTAATTTTATTAAGTGTTCAAAAACTTATTTCTAAGTAAGTCAGTAATGTATGCCTTATTGTATGTAAGGTAAATGTATTTAGTGTGGAATACTGGCTTCATTCATCGGTCTTGTTGGATCTATTCTTTGCTAGATCATTGATAACCAATAATCTAGGTATTTTACCACTAAAATTATGTTTGAAAAGTTATTTCGAAGGTAGTTAAATAGATAATATTGTTTGCTTAGTGTTTTTTTATGTTTGTGATACACGTACTTAATTAACATTGTCATTTTTTTTTTTTTTTTTTTTTTTTTTTTTTTATGGCATGACACATTTTTGCAAAGACTGAATAGTTTATTGAATGTGTATAGTATGACACATATTTATAGCTCAGTTAACAACAGTAAAACCTAAAATATATCTAAAAATTCAATAAAAAAAGTAAAAGAAAACTAAAATATTCCAACAAAGTATCACAAAGACCAACAAAAATTAATGATAATCCCTAACTAAAAACAATAACTCAAAAAAATATAATAATAATAACAGTCAACAATACACATAGTGGAAATGTCAGGACACAATTGACATTGAGCATTTACTTATGAATTTATGAAATTTTAAATCATTAATATAGGTTAATAAACAAATAAATAACAATGTATGTCTTTATTGATTTGAGAAAATTTGATATTGGTCTTTTTTCTTACTGTCTACGCCAGTGGCATATTTAACTTATGAACAAACATCGTTATGGGACAATGGTCCAAACCCCTATAGCAAATATAAGTGGACCTCCCGGGATTTGAACCCGTGACACGCATATGAAGCAGAAGTGCTAACCACTTGGCTAGCAAGAGGTCGACGATAATATATGGTCTTAAGGAGATATATTATAGCCGGAATCCAGGCTGTGAGTCACCAGAATTTCTTATACTCCCGGTCTCTGATTTCACCCCCCCCCCTCCTATTCCCACCACATATCCTTTGATGTGTTTTCATTACAAAGAACCATCTGTTGTAAATGTGGTGGTAGTGCTGTTGTCCGACCAGGTAAAGTGCAATTACTGCAGTCTCTTGGTCTGGCAGTGACGTAAAGAGGTGGGGGGGGCTGCAGGAAGGGTGGAGAGACTGGATATCAATTAAGGGTCCGCTGAGTCAACGTGGGAGGGTAACAATGGACTGTTGGTCAGTCTCACGGTCCAAGTCCATTGTTTCTTCTGTCACATTGTCATTCCACTTACTTCTAGGTTTAGCCTATTCCCTCATTCTACAACTTCGACTTATTGTTCTTCTCGTTACGATAATTTTTTTAAACGCATCAAAGGAATGTTTTCTTTTCATTTATTTTTCTAATTCACTCGTCTCTTCCATTCGTTGCCCTAAAATATTTTAATGGAATGTTCATTAAAGTATTTTTGTTAGCTATTTTTCACGTGTTCAGGTAAAGTTCGTACTTTCAATTTAGTTTCTGTTCTTAATAGCCTAATACAGATTATTACATTTTTTAACTAAGTAAAATAGAACGTTTAAATTTTTGATTTACACTAAAACCTTACCTTATGTGCCAAATATATATTTTGTTTACTGAAACTAATTAATAATTAATACATACACAAAAATAAGCAATCGCCTAGTAACATAAATATAGACCTATTAATGAAATACAACAATCTACTACACATTGGAGGGGAAATACAACAATATACTACGCATTGGAGGGGAATACAACAATAACTACACATTGGAAGGGAAATACAACAATATACTACGCACTGGAGGGGAAATACAACAATATACTACACATTGGAGGGGAAATACAACAA
Source organism: Stictocephala bisonia (assembly GCA_035578905.1). Classification (NCBI taxonomy): domain Eukaryota; kingdom Metazoa; phylum Arthropoda; class Insecta; order Hemiptera; family Membracidae; genus Stictocephala; species Stictocephala bisonia. Next base: position 582,940 of record JAQJVL010000446.1, read on the forward strand.
TCTACTACACATTGGAGGGGAAATACAACAATATACTACGCATTGGAGGGGAAATACAACAATATACTACGCATTAGAGGCAAAATACATCATCCAACTATGGATTGAGGGGGAAATACAGAAATCTATCAAGTGTTGGAGGGGAAATACCGTACAGAATCGCGCATTGAAGGGGAAGTAAATTAAACATTTATATTATCTTAATATAAGAAAGAATCGGAGTCAAAACTCAAACATATCCTGGATGGAAAACTTCAAGATTAATTGTATATTTTCGTATTCGAGAGTCTATCGTGAAGATCAAAGTGGGCCATCAATTATTGTTGTGCGCGCCACAGGATCCCATATTTCCTCCGCTGAGGGGAGAGCACGCTTCCCTTCCGTTACCGATGTGTGGCCTCGTGAAAGGAAAGCATCGAAATTGGAAACTCACTCAAAATCCACTTCGATAACATGTTCAAATCTTGATCTTTGAGAAAGTGAAAACTGTTATGTTGCGTGTTTTATTTGATAAAACGTAGGTAATTTTATTGAATTACAAATGGATACATAATTATTTTTTTTTAATTTGCTGATTTTCAAATAGGTTTACCCTACTAATATTATTGAGTAGTCAGGTTAAATAAATATTTAATATATAATATTAACAACAGTTATATAATAATGAAATTTATAAAACTTATAGAAAGTATTCCTGTCAACGAAGTATTAAAATATACAATGAGGAAAAAAATACGGATAAGCTTTCACAACTTTTGTATGACTTCACTTGTAAAAGTGAAATCTTGTACATGGTCATGGTTAAAAAGAACGTACTTTTTGACACCATTAGCGACGTTTCATTTTTTTCAGTGGGGCGGCCCACGAAGGGTTAAACGAAAATCTTCAACGTAAGCCTAGTTCGAGTTTGGTATCAAATGGAAGGTCTGTACAAGAGAAATTAATTCCCGCAAAATGGACTTTGAAAGATTTATCCTTTACAGAGTAGCGGTAATTTTAATTTCAATGTTACTAATTTGAACAATATTATCTTTTCACTATTTGGTGGTTTTAATTAAATTATTCTGATAAAAATTATACTTTATGGAACACAATTATTAAATACAGTTAAACTATCAAATTATCTATGGAAAAATAACGTTTTTGTGAAAGTGTCTCCAGATTTTTTCCACTCTGTATATGTGATACTTGAATGGGTTTTTGAGTAATGAAAATGTAAAATTGATACAAGACGAAAACAATTTGAAACTACTTTTTCTGTCTCAGCTAGGATCAAAATTACAATAAAATTTAATAAACAATTGAACGAGGAAAACGATGGTGCTATAGGATCTTTAGCAAGGATATTCTAGAATCTTCTTAGTTTATTAGTAAACGTCCTTCAAACTCGGGTACAAATAACTTCTGTACCGACAGTAACTATCTTATTTCAACATACTTAACCTAGTCTGAGTCCAATATCATTGATGAGTTTGACTGCCACTTAAATCCCGCCTTTATATTTTCATGTACAACAATGTAAGTCGTCCTTTTACAAACACTGACAATCTTGAAAAGCCCTGAAAACATTTTCTCATAACCGTAAAAGAAAGAAAACAACATTTAGTCGTTGAAAGTCTTGTAATAGAGTTAGCTTGTAAAAGTAATGTCTGGAAACGCACCGCCTCAGGTCGGAGGTGACCGGGCGTAAAAATGCCATCTCAGCCGCTTGTAATTAATGTTTTGTCTGAAACAAAGGGATCTTAGAGCTACCTTTTCCCACCTGGGGAACATCCATTTACCAATAACCTATTCTTGTAGCTTTGTTTTTTCTTTAATGGTTGCAGAGTTTGTGACATTCTATCAGATAATTACGGTGACAATAAATCTATTAAATAACCACTCTTTTATGAGATAGTTATTTATACCTTTCTAAATTAAGTTTTACATCAATGAAAGAGCTATTTTAACTGTCAATAGTCTATGAAACCATAATAAATAAATATTCCGTGATAATCATATCGGTGATATTTCAGTGATGTACTGTCGGATTACTGATCCTTGTACACTGTCGAGTTACTCACAATTGACCGCACATCGATGTCTGTTGAATTATCACGTGATATAACGTAAAGCTGTAGGTCACATAGGTGCCCTGGCTATTGGCCTATTAATAAATAGTCCTTTCTGAGCTAAGTCGAACTCAGATAGTAACAATGACTACACTCGTTCATCTACAACACTCATCACACTCATTCGAAATCCATATTCGCTCATATCTTGACGATCAGTGTCTTAAGAATAAATAAATATAAAATCGCAAGATTTTTTACCTTACATACCGTTTTATTATCTTCCTTTATTTTTCAATCCGGTATTTTTTAACCATTTTGGAAGTTTTTACGATCAGCCATTTTTAAGGTTGCAAGGGTTTACAAAGATTACAACTAATAATTTTGTATATGGGTAAACATTTCAGAATTTAAAAAGACTACAAAATATAACTTTCTTCGTATTTTATTAAAATTTCACTGACCTATAATTAGTATTTTTTGTTTTTGAAATGTTTGTCGTTGACCTTCACTCCAAAAGTACTAAAATTTCGTGGGTTTTTTTTTATTCTACCTGCTACAAAAAAATTCTTAAAATCTTCAAAAAAAGACGTAAGTCATATGATATTACGTAGAACAAAATAAGCTAAATGTTGGTGTACAACACATGAAATCGGATGAGTATTTCTTTTGTAACTGAGGTTCAAACTCGAGTACATTGCTTTTTGAATCCAACTGAAATGAACTGTTTTTACAACGTTTTATTATTTGCTCGATATTATATAAGAAATGATATCAGTATTGATGGGAGTTTTAGGAGAATGAGTTGTACTCAATTGTTTTAAATTTAATAATGTTCAATTTTACCATTTTTACGGTAACGTGTTTCATCTCTTGAAAAAGTTTGTCATAAAATCATCACCTCCCTTTGATTAACAGGATTTAAATATACAAGTATAATGTTTAAATCCCTTAAATAAGAAAGCGGAAGATTCCAATGGTACTGTAATTAAATTAACATGTCTGTAATGCCGTAACAATTCGTAACTAACCATAACGGCACATCACCAAACTAAATAGTGAAAGTAATAGTTTGTATCTTATAGTTTTTTTATCTGCTAAATAAATGCTGGCGATTTGTATGTATGAAAATAATAGTAGAAATGCTAAAATTTTTGTAGGTATCCATAAATAAATTTTGTAACATTACAAACTGTTTTAGATATTCGTTCGATAGTTGAGATGCTTACATTTTGTAGATATCTCTATGATAGTTTTTTTTATTATCTATCTTTATAAATATTTGTGCGACGGTTATTTCGAACCAACGACGATTTTTTCGATATAAATAGTACCGTCAAATGTTTGTTTAAGTTTAGGTCAATGGTGATGAAGGAATAAATATTTCATGAACATTAGCATAGTTAGGGATATACAACTTTTTTTATTTCTTTTGTTTTCTTTTACTGATTCACTAATTTATTTTTATTTAGTACAATATTTTTCCTTTTCACCGTTTCGATGGAGTAAGTTATTATTTTCAAATATATAATATTTGAATTATTGTTTTGTATATAAATAGAATCAATGGGCTTTTGATTCGTCTAAATTATACATAGTTCTTTTTTATTTGTGTTAAGTCATACGTTTATTTATTTATATTTATTATTATTGGTATTATATTTTGGTATGCAAAGATATAAATAAGTTTAAGCTGTTCTTATTTTTCTTAAACTTTTTATTAAATATGTACTATTTTGTTTATGGGGTTAAGTGTTAGAGAAGACTTTAAAGTCCTGATTTCGCCCCTTTAATAAAAACATGTTTCATTTCATTTTACATAAAGGGGACGTAGTTCTTGGTTACTAAACAGGTTATATTCAATAGTTATTGTTATTTTGAATAATTAACAAAGTGTTACTATCATAGTTACTTAATAATTTTAGTTTGGTTTAACCTGTACGTAGTTCTCTTGATTATGAGAAAGCGTCGTAATAATTACGTAAAATAATTACGTATTTATTGAACAAGGACGCATATGTTAGACCATAATCGGGGGGGGGGGGGGTTCCAACTAGATAATCCAATAAATAACAAATCTTTTTAATTTTGCATAATCCTGCCTTTTTTATTACAATCTGAGAACATGTTTCTCATTTTTTTGTACTTATAGTCAAGTTCTTAGCATAGTTAATTTTCAATGTATACTATTGAGGATTACGGAAAAATTTAAATTAGTGCATTATAACAGTCTTTATTCTAGAATTTGTTATTGATTTAAATAAAAAAATCAAATCAATATATCAATTGCTGCAAAATATAGGTACTTTTAATCAATTCTGGTAAAAAGAGTAAATCAAGAAACATGAAATGTTGTATTAAACCATTGAATAATATCGTGCATTTTACTACGTTTTTTTACTAATTTTCTCCGTTGTAATTAGTATTTCAGTAATAATTAATTATTTAAATGCATTAATAATAATTAATTATGCAGCATGATATTTGAGAAACGTAACGGCTGCATTAAGAATGGAAAACGTGTTTTGGAAAATCCGTTCATTAAGTGTCTGCAGAGGTTATCGGCTATGTTGGTTTTAATCCTATAAGAACAATTTTATTTGTTAATTCATATTTTTCGTTGTTTATTGACCAAAAGTTGTATATGGTATGTCATATTAAACGCTATCATATTTTGCAATGGGTTTCTTTTTATATTTTGAATACATAAGCCTAGTTTTGAAAAATTGGTGAAATAAAATCTTCAAATAAAAAATTTTTGTATTTTTTTTCCTTTAACACTAATTAGGAATTTGCAAAGAAATTCCAAAGTACAAGATTATTCTTGATCAAATGCAATTTGTTTGGAAAAAATCTGTTTAAAAATAACTGTTTAATTTGGATACGCGTGATCGTATCTCCGGTTCGAAAACAACATTTTTCTTATGGGATTAAAAGCAACGTGGCTGCCAGGCTCCGACAGCCTCTGCAGACTCTTAAACTAAAACAATTTCGATTATATTTACCCAATAGACAATTTTACAAGATTTCTAACATAATACTGCTACCAAAGATATGTATTTCCTTATCAGAAAGTTAAAAAAAATGAAAATGCATTTTTGGAATATAATTTTAAGCTAGACCATTGTCCACATTCTTCACGGGTCACAGTGGAATGAATATTGATGCACGTGTGCACGGCAGATTACATCTAGCACGCACGCTTGCACCCACACACAAGAGCGTACGTGACCGAGACCCACTCTTCATTATGCGGGTGAACTGACCTTTCCCCACCAGTGATGACCGTGCTACATGCAGCGAGGTGATACTAATGGCACAAGTGTTTCTCTGTCACTGTAAAGCCCTGTTTCATTACCACAAATTTGTCCCGCAGTAAGTCGTACGACGTGTGCCGGCACAGTTGCAACAAGTCGCACGATATGTACCGACACAGTTGCAACAAGTCCACGACATGTGCCGGCACAGTTGCAACAAGTCGCGCGACAAGAGCAGCACGCTACTTGTGCTACGAGGAATTGAAACAGCACATCCACACATTTTGTGCTTCTTGTGTGAAAGGAAACGAGGCTTAATTGTGTAATAATTCAGTTTCCTCACTTACAGGCCCGGCATCAACCAGTAGGGAACGCTGACTTTTGAGAGAGCTCGTGTTGCGTAAATGTATTTACATTAACATACAATTGTTTGGGAGATTGTAGGAGATAAGCTCTTACATTCTTACATATGAGACGCCGACACAACGTTGTTGGTATTTTAAGGCGAATATGAATGATTATATGAGTGTTGATGAGTGTAGTCTGGTTACTAACTGAGTTCAACTGTTCCTCAGAAAGGGCAATTTATTAATAGCCCAACAGCCAGGGCAACTAAGGGACCTACAGCTTTACGTGGAATCCGAACCACGTAGTGCTGGTCTGATTTTCAGCTAATTGACAAGCCTGATACTCAGTTATCTCCCCCACACAACATCCGCACAATGATTACCACCCAACATGGACACCTCAAACTTCTCTAGTAATGTCCACGACGATGCAACCATCAAGCGGATGCCATGTCGGTATTAAGAGGACCGAGCATCCAACCTATCGCCTACAATCTCCCAAACACTTTGTCCCCATGTAGCTGGGTTACAGCACTGCACCACCAGTGCTCCATGCTCGGTAATCTTAATATTACTTAATATTGCTCCAGACACGGCGTCCCCTGAATGGTTTCCATCTACGTGGACACTACTAGAGAAGTCTTGAGTGTCCATGTTGGATGGTAGTCAAGGTTCAGATGTTGTGTAGGGATGAGAACTGAGTGTCAGACATGTCAGTTAGCTGAAAATCAAACCAACACTACATGGTTCGGATTCCACATAAAGCTTTAAGTCCCAAAGTTACCCTGGCTGTTGGCTATTATAAATAGGTAAGTTGAACTTAGATAGTAACAATGACTACACTCGTTCATCTGCACTCATCACACTCATTCACCCCTCATATTCTTCCATTAATCTACGATCAGCATCTAAGAAACTAATAATGAATGTACATTATGTTTTCTCGTTGATGTTTTTCAGTGTTTATTTAATACTCTGGCCCCACGCTCACTCTTTGGAAGAGTGACTTACCCACTCACCCGACTGATGTCGGATCGTTCCACCTTGCACCCAGTAGACTACTTTTTTTATGAGAGGCCGATCTTCTCAACGCTACTCTACCCATTCCTCTTAGCCATTAGATCCATGGTGGTAAGGGTAAGGGGAGAAGAAATAATATAGTAAAATGTGAACAGTAGTGATAAATACTTCTAGTAAAAACTAGGATTCAAACCTTCACTATCTCCAATTCAGCTCGACGACCTGACGTCTTGATCGCTTGCTAACTAGCTCGCCCAAATACCTTCTCTTTCTGGAGTACCGATTGGTTATTTTAATATAGTAATAACTGAGATTGTGAAATTGTTTATCAATTTAAGCCTTTGGCATCTAAGTTTATATTTGGGCCTACAGGGATTTGTGAGTAAGAATTGTGTACTAAGCTGATATGAATGGTTATTTTTTGGGGATAAATTGAACCTCAGTAAGTTAGAATCAAGACAACACATGTAAGAAACAAATATTGTACATACATATGATAGATTAAATTCGTCTTAAAAAAGTACAGGTGTTTAATAGTTTTTGATGTGCTAAATAAATCTTGGCCACCTTATCAAGTTGGCCACAATGAAATGCTTAACAGGATTCAAGTGCACTTTGTAATACTTCTAGGACTTAGACTGGATTATCAATATCTAGATACTCGTGTAGCAGCTCTAGAAGAAGTGTTAGACTTGAGGCCCCTCAGCTTGAGAAGAAGATACATGGAAAAAAGATCAAAATCGTTTAGATAGTCTGTCTCTTGACCTACTACTTCAATCATTACTGTGGAAAACTATGTATTTTTTAGGATTTTCAATACTTCTGCATGTCAAGGGTGCAATAGTAATTCATTCCTAATTACTATTCAAATGTTTATTCCTTGTGGCTTTTCAAAATCGTCGCGGAGTCATCCTTGTCTGTCCAGTAATTGACGATGACTCACCACCCTCCCCAATCAACGTGTGGGACGGGCGACCTTGATCCTCACCGGAAATCATGTAAACAACATATGAGATCCCCCTAGGGATGATTTACGTCATTTCCTTACAAATCAAACAAATTGGCTATATACAAGCTGAGGGGTGATCAGTCCGGACGTGCGCTGATATGTTGTCAATAGGCAAACAACCCTTTAGAGAATGGTTATCGAATGATTAACGCTTTAAAAACAAGTAAACTAAGAGCTGCTTCTGGAAACTGAAGCTAATATAATAAATGGTTCCAAAGAATTGGCACAAACTTTCCCCCATATTAAACACTAAAAAATCTAAACTTTGAAAACTACCAGTTTTATTACCAAATATGTTTTATGCCGTAACTGAAAAACTAATCAAGTTAGAGACATGCAGTTTTTACTAAAATATTTTAAATTATAATTCACATCTTTCCAGAAAATTTAATCAAATTTGTTAGAGCCGTTTTTGATAAAAATTCCATTTACAGTATGTATGTTTTTGCCCATAAAATAAAAAAAAAAAATGTCAAAAAGTGAAAAAATAGTTTGGAGGTATTGGCTAATTACACCTACATATCAAATTTCATAAAAAATGATCCATCCGTTTGGTCTCCAGCGAACTACACATACACATAAACAAACACACATACGGACAGACACCAACACTTTTTGTTTCGAAAAAACAACTTTTTGGGTTCAGGGACCTTAAAGTGGATATTTAGACCAACTTTTTAAATATTTTTTTTTTAGGATCACAATACTTTATCTGTGCTAACGCATATGGGATAAAATAAAAAGGAAGGTATTCTTTTCTCCAAAGTGTTATCTTTTATTATAATATCAGAAACAAATTATTCAAGATAATATAGTTTAAGTAAATGCCTATGTTCATATAAACTCCTTACACGCACAGTAGTAACAATGGTCCCACCCACCCACCTACATATGTACAATGGTAACGATAATCCCGCCCACCCATACATATAATAATAATAATATTTATTTGTTCCATTAACCTTTCACAATATTACATGTATATACAGTAGAACTTGGATAATTAGAACTTCTTTAATTCGAAATTTCCTTTAATTCGAAGTTTTGGGTTGGTCCCTTGAACATTGTAATATTACCAATGTAAAATAATCATGGATAATTCGAAGTTAAATCTCTTTAATTCGAAGTTTTTACATCAACGGTAAAAGTTAAACATTGACTAATGTGCTGTAATCAAGGTTCCGTTTGAGGTTTGCATTGTTTGGTCAGTGTGTCGGCAGGCAATCACCTTCTGAGAATTCCTAATCCGTCTCTTCCCCTCCCCTCGGCGTGCCCCGCCATTATGTTGCGATTGTTAAACCTTCATTATTGTAATTTTTACATACTGTATGCCTCTATAGTTATGTTTAATATACTGTAGTGAACTTTAAATGAATACATTAAATTTTATAATAAACAAGTAATTTGTGGGTATTATTTTAAGCCTTTTAGGATCATGAAAGTTACATAAAAAATACAACTTGGTTAATTTGAAGTATTGGATAATTCGAATTTTCACATTGGTCCCTTCAGGTTCGAATTATCCAAGTTCTACTGTACATGTTGTATTCTTAGGAACTAGAGCTAACCATTTTTCCAGTTGTGTGGCTAACATAAATAAACAAAAAATAAGATAAAAACAAGAGTTCAGTTCTAATAAGAATCAATAACAAGTGTCAACAATGCCGCTTCATACGGTGTCAAAATGAAGCTGTTGTTTAACATATACGAATAACAAACATACATTTAGTTACATTTATGAAAATACAAACATACGCATACAAACTAGATACATATACACATATGTAAAAATACATACATACACTTAGATATAATTTAGGACTAAAGAAGAAAAATCCCAAAAACATTTAAAGTATATTCAACTACTGTGTAAGGCCCTATATATAGTCTATGAGCAAGTATTGCCCGTGCAAACATTTAATACTGTTAACAAAGATAATGCAAATTATAAAAGAAAATAAAAACAAACAAACCAAAGTACTAAACATTATTTGAGATACATACATAAAAACATGCAAGAATTCAATTCGAACAATATAGTGTACAATATATAAGAATGAAAACATAAATTGAAAAACAAATTCAAAAACTATATGCATATATGGGCTATTAATTAAAGTTACATAATTTAATTTACTAAAACGTTATAAAAATGTTATTGTCATACATCCAAAGTTTTATTTTCATACAAAAAATCTTCAAAGTACTGTAATTTTTCAATTCAAGTGGATTGCTGTTATAAAATGTTGGACCTGTATACTAATACGATCGTCTAAATACTTCTTTATTAACTTTTGGCAAACAAAAAATTGTATGGTCTGCATATCTTGCACTGCTCATAAGTTCATCTGTATTACAATAACCACTTCTTAGATAAAATATTCTTAATCTTTAAATACGTATATACAGTGGTATTGACTCTCCCACCCTCTCATATACGCACAGAGGCAAAGACCCTAACAATATACGCCCAACCATACATAAAAATTGGTAGTGACCCTCCTACCCACCCATACACGTACAGTGGAAATGATCCCCCTACCCACCCCCTTATTCAATTTTAGTTTGTTCCTAAAGGATATTTTCACTTGTAATTAAAATTAAAAATGTATACTTGAAAATCGATTAGTTGATAACTATATACACCGTTTCCCAAAACCGATACCGTCAGTTCTCGTTAGGGGTGAGTTGAGTTACAACCACAATTTACGTACCTACGATCCCGTCCATTTGAAATAATTTCATAAACGTAACATGTATTATATAGTTTTCAAAAATGGGATTTTTACTAAATAAATCATTTAAATTATATTGATTAGGATGTTGAAAATGACTAACAATTATATGAAACTGAAAGAAGATAACATATTTGGTACAAACTTGTGCACTGTGCTTTGGGATTTTACCTGGTAACTTCCTTTCTGTATGGCTTTTAGCTGATAAAATATGTAGTATGAATTTGTTCACAAGCCACTCTGAATGCCATTGGTTATTCATTCTCAGTTCTTTAATTCCTTCTTTCATTTATCAATAAATAGTTTACATATTTTATAGAAATGAAAAATATAGCACGTATACTACCTTTATGGTGGCTTCATTATTTAAATAATTTTAACTTGCTATTGTTGCAGTTTGTCACAATCTTACTAAAGTTCTGTTGCAGGATTCTTGTCGTACAGGATATATTAGGGTGGAGGGCTGGTCAGAGTCAAAATTAGCTTGTATCAATTGAAAAATTTAGTAAATTTTGTAATGTACGACCAATATATATTAAAGACAAATCCTTGAAATGTTGCTTTTAAAGTAAACACAGTATGTGTTCCGTCTTAAACTCCCTGCCCCACACTTCGTTCCTTCTTTTTGGGGGGTTCAAGGCCATTAAATTTTATATTTGAAAAATATTTTTAAACCGTTTGTTTTACAAAACTGTTATTTTATTTTTTCTATTTTTATAAACGTGAAAATATATTCCTAATCAGTAGAAGGTTGCTTTTAATTTGATACCCTCAATTGAGTATCTTAAAAGTTTGTAATATATTTTTGTACTAACAAAAATTACATTTTAACCTTTTATCCAACAGATACATTCGGATACGTTTAAGTCAAATATGAGGATTTGGTTATGACATTAAACAAACTAGTTTTAGTTAAATGTAGTCATATAATTATTAAAGTAGGCACAATATAATATTTTCCCCCTGCAAACTCCCCCTTTACGTGTATTTAAATATTGACTCCACAGATATAACTACCATTCTTGTGTCCAATGTCTTTACTAGTGTGTATTGACTGAATGCAACATTGTGACTACGTCATAAATAAAAACATGTGCTGTAACCAACAACGATGGCAGCTAATGTATCTATGTACATTCATCGGAAATAGTTTTATTTATTCCCTTACACCCATAAATGGCCAGTTACAAGACATACTGGTATCATTAGAGAGAAGTCGGTGTGGGACAGATAAACAGTGCGGGCTGTGGAAGTAGCCCATATTTAAATTAATTGTATTATTTACTATTTCCTTATTAATTACTACTTTGTTATCCTCGTCAAGTGTAGGAATATAACCGATCAGCTGCGTCCTTTGGAGCTGCACCCCCATTGGACGCTAGCCTAGTTGATCATGGATGGCTACTCATGTTGATCACGGGTGGATACTCAATGTAATCACAGATACTACCCAAGGTGATCAGTTGGTTACGGATATCTAGCTACTTAAGGTGATCACAGGTGCTACGAAAGTTGTTAACGGGGAGGGGCCTGAGTTGATCACGGGTGCTGCCCAAGTCGATCACTGGTACTGCACAAGCCGATCACGGATGCTGCCCAAGTTGATCACTGATACTGCCCAAGTCGATCACGGATGCTGCACAAGTCGATTACTGGTGCTGCCCAAGTCGATCAAGGATGCTACCCAAGTTGATCACGGGTACTGCCCAACTTGATCAAGTATGCTGCCCAAGTTGGTCACGAGAGCTACTCAAGATTATAACGGGTGCTATCGAATGTATCAATTAATAACTTCATTTAATTTAGGAAAATACCTGCTGAAACGTTCCGTAGTCACTTAAGATGCCTTGATACATAAATAAATTGTATTAATAATTAAAATATTATTTCTTTTATAAAGAAGTTAAAATTTTATATGGCATAGTTATTTTTAGTACAAGTAACGTCTTAACATGTTTATAGAGTTTTTAAAAAGTTCTTTGACATTACTAAGCCTAATTTTGCGAAATGTCCAACCCGTTTCATACAAAAAACTTAACAGTTTGAATAACAATATAACGTTAATACTAACAACAATACAACAGGAGTGCGGTATTGAATGGGTACTAATGCCACTGTAGGCCTACGCGTATGGTGGGCGGGTGGGTCAATGCTACAGTACGCGTGTGGGTGAGCGGATGGGTCGTAAGCGTATGGGCGGGCTGGTGGTCAATGCTACTGGACAATAAATTAACATTCACTGTTATTAAAGTTTAATAAAGATAACTATGCAACAAGTTTTTTTTTTACTTATAAATCGATATAGGTATGTATATATTAGTTTTTAGATAAGATAAAAATGTTGCCACCATTTGGAATTGATATAGCATGTATAAAAGATTGGTAATATTAAGGAAGAAGTTATTTATTATTTTGTTATCTTAGTAATAAGTAGTTAGTTAAGATGTGTTCGTAATACCTCCCAAGTTATTTTCTTCTGATCATTTTGAGACCACTTTGAACTAAAGACCGACAAGGATAGGTTAAGTTAGGTTAGTTTGGGTTATGACATAACATAACCAAACATAAACCATTGTTTGGTTAGTTTGGGTTATGTTGGCTAGGTTAATTTATTTTAGGCTAGGTTAGTTTAAGTTATTATAGCCTATGTTAAGTGAGCATAGATTAGGATAGTTTAGGTTATGATAGTCTAGCTTATGCTACATTAGTTTATATTGGGATGGTTTATGTTAGGTAAGGCTAGTTTAGTTTGGCTAGGCGAGTTTAGGTTATGTTTTGTAAGGTTAACTGTTTAGGTTTGCTGAAGTTAGTAAGTTTTGGTTGATTTGTGTCAAGTTAAGTTGGTTAGATTAGGTTATGTTAGTGTAAGTAAATTTATCATGGTTTAGATTAGGCTAGTTTATGCACAGAGCAAAGTAAAGAATAAATTAGAGTAATCATAATGCATTCCATCCTATGGTAGTAGTTGACGCCGATATTCGCCATCTTGGTGAGATGGACAAGCGTCTAGGAGTGTGGGGTCAGACCGTGTTCGGGAGCCATCCCATCCAAATCATATCGTCCCACCAAAGACTGGACCCTTCCCTCGGGACTGAACCCACACTCCTAGACGCTAGTGTGAGATGGGCACAGCTGATGTAACCTACTGTTGAAATAAACAATTGATAACATTGAAATAACTAATTTTAAACATCACAGTAAACTAAGTAAAACAACTAGAAGTAGGCTACTGTACAATATTACCCTATATATAAAAATAATCGGATGATTTAGTTCATTCACTTTCTGAACTTACTACTCGACCGATTTTGATGAAATTTTCTTTATTCAAAAGATAATTTTGATTTCTAAGTCGTAACGGAGCTAGATATTTGAAATTACCATAGATTTTTGTCCTACACGGTGCCAAACTTGCAATGTTATTCTTATGGAGATTAATTTTAATTGACCATCTGGCGGCATAAAGAAATGTTAAATGGTCCAAATAATTTTTTAGGTTAAACATAGAGAGCAGCACAGTAAAAGTTCAAGTTAACTATAAAAGAGCGAATACATGTCAGTCTGTGTGTATGTTATCATCAGCCGTTAAATAAAATAAAAACATTTGAAATAGGCTTATTAATAACATTGGTTGTTTTATAATTATTATACTAAAAATAGCGTGAAAATCAAGTGCAGTGAGTGAGCTACTCTAAATAAATTTAAATAATATTATTTTACTTAATACAGTTTAATTACTAATATTTGAAGTCAAAAGTTACATGGCGAGGCCGAAGGGCGAGCGCAGCGAGTATTAACTTAATTTTGTATATTTTTAACAAGAATTGTCATTAAAACTAAAGTTGTACTTTGTTAAAGGCTTGCAAATAAATTTATTAAAGTTAACACTGATATTTCCTTGCAAGTTGTATTTCCTTGGTTACATTTTATTTTTTCTCACGTATGGAACGTGGGAACTCCATGGAAACGATGTGAGTTTATCTTAATCTCAAATGGTTAACATTTTATTTCCAAGTGTTCCTATAATTGTCTAATATGACACGATTTGCTGTTTGCGGTGGGTGTGGTGATGGTGGCAGGGGGTACGCATTCTGGAGGTGGCTCCAGGAAGACGTGGAGGAGGAGGAGGAGGATTCTGACGAGGAGTAATGTTAATATTTACCATCCGTCTACGGATTACAGGACAATTCGTCCCACGGACATTTCGTCCCCAAAGAAAAATGCGGACATTCCGTCCCACTCTGTGGAGTGTCTACCTGGGTCGGGTTTGATAATTAGTCTCCAAATATTTCTAAACGGACACTTCGTCCCACCCTGAGAGAACCTAACCTAACCTAACCTTTTTACAACCCTTCTCTCAGGTGGGACGAAGTGTCCGTTTAGAAATATTTGGAGACTATTTATCAAACCCTATCCAGGTAGCCGTTCCACAAATTGGGACGAAATGTCCGCATTTTTCTTGGGGGACGAAATGTCCGTGGGACGAATTGTCCGGACACCCCATCTACGTCGGAGTCTCATTGAAGAGAATAAGGAAGTCGGACGAAGTTGATCATCCCTCCAAAACAACAGTGGAGGCGATGGCAGTTGATCTCCTCCTACTAGATCAAGATGTATTAAGAAAATATCACTAAATTTTAGATGAAGAGGTCGATGGCCTTGCAAATGGACACCTTTATGGATTCAATCGATGACTGTGCTCATGGAGAGTTTATTTTCTTGGAATATTTGCGATATAAAAGTACCCACCCAGTAGAAAAGAATATCACCATCCACCACCATCAAGAAATGGCAGAGAAATAATAGAAGTTTACACACTGCAAAGAAAAGTATGACAGATCGCATTCGTATGAATACATTTTATTTGGGGAAGCCATTAGGACAACGTCTTCAAGATCTTCAGCTAGTCTGGCATCAGGCAAGCTCTTTGTGGATCTTCAAGAACTTCAGGGACATAGGGAAAGACCTAAGGACAACGTCTTCAAGATCTTCAGACAGTCTGGCATCACGCAAGCTTCTTTGTGGAACTTCAGGGACAAAGGGAAAACCTAATGACAACGTCTTCAAGATCTTCAGACAGTCTGGCATCAAGCAAGCTTCTTTGTGGAACTTCAAGATTTTCAGGGACATAGGGAAAGCCCTAAGGACAACGTCTTCAAGATCTTCAGACAGTCTGGCATTACGCAAGCTTCTTTGTGGAACTTCAAGAACTTCAGGGACCTAACATAGGGAAAGCCCAAAGGTCAAACTCTTCAAGATCTTCAGACAGTCTGGCATCACGCAAGCTTCTCTGTGGAGCTTCAAGAATTTCAGGGACATAGGGAAAGCCCTAAGGACAACGTCTTCAAGATCTTCAGACAGTCTGGCATTACGCAAGCTTCTTTGTGGAACTTCAAGAACTTCAAGGACATAGGGAAAGACCTAAGGACAACGTCTTCAAGATCTTCAGACAGTCTTCTGGCATCACGCAAGCTTCTTTGTGGAACTTCAAGAACTTCATGGACATAGGGAGAGACCTAAGGACAACGTCTTCAAGATCTTCAGACAGTCTGGCATTACGCAAGCTTCTTTGTGGAACTTCAAGAACTTCAGGGACCTAACATAGGGAAAGCCCAAAGGTCAAACTCTTCAATATCTTCAGACAGTCTGGCATCACGCAAGCTTCTCTGTGGAACTTCAAGAACATAGCCCGTGAGGCGTTTAACACTCCACCTATGTTTTTCTGGCGATGCCAGCCAGTACTTGAATGAATTTTATTTCGTTTCAAAATACTTAAACACTTGGAAATTAACTGATCATAATATCAAGTTGGGTGATCAGTTGAAATAAAATTATTTTAAAAAACTATTACAGCCTCTTATTTTTACAAGGTAACAGCCACTATTCGTAATACCTACACTTGCTCAAAAATTGCACGAAACTTATATTTTATGATATAAAGTGTAACGTTAAAGAAAAAATACAAATGTATGAATTTTGAAGAACATAAAAGATAAATATACATTCCTCAGAGAATGGATGTCATTAAGATTAAGTAACTGTACGTTTTAACAGACCACAAGAGGAGTTTTGATTCCTTATGTTCTTATGCAAACTATTAAAGCAGTTTGGGGGTATATTTTGAAAATATAAAATAGTATTCATCAATAGGACCAAATGTAGTTGCGCAGTTGCTTTATAAGCGAGGCGTTTTAGTGACATATCATATATACGTGATGCATTGACAATGTTTACCTCTCTGTCTTCCACTTAAGCTTTTTTAATATTTTACTTCATACAGTCCTCGATATTTACCTGCCAATACATATTCGTAAAGAAATAATGATACATAAATTGATTTCATGATATTTATCTGTAAAATGTTATTACAACCTGATTGTTTATATTGTTTTTAAAATTTGTTAATGATGGAGTATCAGATGAGGGAGACAAAGGTAGTTGGACATTTGCCATCATTACGTGAAAATTACCGATCACGACGTTTCGATTTGGTAAAACCCAAACCTTTTTCAAGTGCTAAAAACTAAATTACATCTACACAAACATGTTATAAAACTACGTTCTTAAACTAATAAACTTATGTACTTTAATAATTATCTACAGTTTAACCTATATCCTAGAATGGGGTACAACAAAATGAACTTCTACTAAATATAAAAATGTTAACAGGGTTAAATTAATATTAATTAATTTAATAATATTAATTAATAATATTATTAAATATTAATATTAATATTAATTTTAATAATAATAATAATATTAACCCTGTTAACATTTTTATAGTTATCAGAAGTTCATTTTGTTGTACCCCATTCTAGGATCTAGGTTAAAATGTAGATAATTATTAAAGTAGATAAGTTTATTAGTTTAAGAACGTAGTTTTATAACATGTTTGTGTAGATGTAATTTAGTTTTTAGCACTTGAAAAAGGTTTGGGTTTTACCAAATCGAGACGTCGTGATCGGTAATTTTCACGTAATGATGGCAAATGTCCAACTACATTTGTCTCCCTCATCTGCTTGTTTATATTGCTTTTATAGCAACCAGCTGCGGTAGCTCAAGGTTTATAAGGTACGAAGACTAAGGTATAGTCACAATACTACATTACAAGTTTTTAAAATTCAACTTACACTCAGCTTCCGTCTATAATTGAGCAGACAATGGAGGGGGCCACCATCTTGGTAAGAGTTCCGACCTCACTTAGATCGCCATGGTGGTTCCACAATTAAATTTTACAACTAATCGACGTTTGTACAAAGTTTCAACCATAACGGAGATGGAAAATATTTCTGTCAAAAAAATAGCAAGGATAATGTATGCCTTGCATCACACACACAAACTAGTAATATCATTGATTATATAAACCTACAATAGATAAACCATCTAATAGGAATATTTGTGGCAGTAATTTCGTTAGTTTGTGTGGCCCGCAACCACAGCTGGTTTAAACAGCATTACATTTACATGGGACTACACTAGCACTCCACAATGGACCACAAAAACAGCTGATATTTTGAGACTCAAAATTAACATTGGATGGGAAATCTATTTGTGTATAAGATCAATGCTAATAGTAAAATATTAATAAGGTTATAATATGTGGGTTTCATAGTGTACGGATGAGCTATTGTGTTAGCGTTCTCAGTGTCACAACTACGTTTGATTACTCAGTATAATATGCCACTGGAGTTCAAATATGAAAAAAATAAAATAAGTAAAAACAGAAACATGTAGTGATCAAATAAACATAAACATTTGTACCCATAGACGTAAAGTGGTATTAAACCACCCACCCACCCACCCATTCGTGTACAGTGGTATTGACCCACCCACCCACCCATACACGTACGGTGGTGTTGACACACACCTGTTTCCAAATGTGTCTACTCTATTTTATTCTTTTCTCTGTGAATGTATGTTAGGTTACGCTATTTTACGTTAGGTTAGGCTATTTTACGTTAGCTTAGGCTATGTTATGTTGTGATAAATGTTAGGTTAGGAGGGTTTTTTGTTAACGACTCTTAATTAATTGTTTTGAGGTATTTCTACATTATATTTAAATTGACAAGAGTTAGACTTGAGTTTAAATAAAAATATATATCTTAGTTTTGTATAAATAATAGACTACCAATAAACAATATAAACGGTAGCCGTACGACCTACAAAAGACCGACCGCATGCTGTTGTCGGGGCACCCGCATTTCCACTGTCACGTCCTACCCTAAACAACATACATCGCAGTCTTGGTAACTCGAGACGAATAAATTCCTAACAGAATTAATTAGTTGGGAAATGCAGCTGACATTTAGGAACGACTGGACTTTTACGGTCCTAGAATGGCGCAGGTGCATCCTTGCAGTGACACTTAACACCATTTCTTGGCGCATTGGCACTTAAATATCGCGATCCAATTTGATGAAGAACTCCCGAGGTCTACTGCATGGACTTCAACTTGTACGATACAACGTATGTATAATTTCGGAAAATCGACAATAACTAAAAATAAAACGAATAAGCTATTGAAACTTACTACTTATTCAATAGTAACTACTGTATAATTACAAGCATAATTAATTACCAAATAATAATTAATCACCAAAAAAAAATCCAAAATCCAAATTCGATTTTTTAAATTAAAAAAATTAAAAACACAAATCCATTCGTGCACATCTACATAACTTATTTTTTTACATGTTGTATATTTATACATATAATGTTATATATATCATTGTAAAGAGGGAAGAATTGGAGATTAAAGTTCAAAAAAACATAATTTTGTAAACAAATAAAAATTTCGTGTTCCGACTCCCCTTAAGAGGTAAAGTTAGGGCCTACATGTCCTCTGTCCTCTCTTACACTTCACCTCTAGGTACATTATTCGTTCAAAACATAATGCTTCAACTACATGAAAAAATTCTAAAAAATGATTACATATGAAATAATATAATAACAATGATATAAATTACAATAAAAAAGTACACTAACACACACACTTACTGCAGCCATGCAAACTACTTAAGAACTAAATGATTCCACCGACATTTTTTTTTTTTTTTTTGAGCACCGAGTTATCATTATTGGTATATCTGCTTCCTGGCCGACTTTCGTGAAATGTTCTTCCATGTTCAATTTGTTTTTCCTCATTTCTTTAATAACTTGCCTTTTCTATCGCACTCTTCTCAATACTATCTTATTAATCATCATATTTTCCCTAATTAAAACTTCCATCATCCACATTTCATTACCTTATATTCTTCTTACATCTTCTTCTCTCATCATTCTTCTTTTGTTTCTGCTCGGTAAAGCAACATACTCCAGACTTAACATTTCACTAATGTCTTTCAAAATCCCTTATTAGAAAAGGTAATCTATTCCATAAGCGCCAGCTAGTAGCAACAAACGAGTTGATGACAGCTGTTCTCTGAATAGGAATGATAGCAGTGATGAACCTTGCCTTGTGTATGAACCTTGCGCAAGCTAATCAATGTTAACCATTTAAATTTTACGGCAAGTTATTCAGGCTGACCAAACTTAAGAATATTAAAATGAAGCAAAATGACTTGTATGGAGTTCATATAGTTGAGGTTTTTCAGAATGAATTGAGCTCTAAAGAAAGGGGTAGATTGTTCATTACTTCTACACCTCAACAAAATCTCTATAATTTTGGGATCTCTACAGTTTCTCCAACACTCCAAAGTCATGTGATTAGCAACTACGTCATGATAATCAAAATGGGAAGGTTAGTGTATTTGCTAGCATGACTTTTACGTTAAAGGACAAATAATCGTCAGAAACCTTTAAGCTTTAAGTAGAAAAGTAAACTCTTCGACAAATCGCATGTGCATTTTCATTACAACTCAAAATGCTATCCATTCGATCATGATGCTGTAAAGTTGATGCACAGTGAAAACTAGTTAAAATTACGATATTTTTTTTCCAGCTAGGATAAAAATTATTGGAACTTATAATAATAATGTTTTAATGTATATATCATAACGTACGATTAAACGAGGAAAACAATGGTGTGTTGGATTTGTCATAGGCCTCTTAGTTTTTTTAATAAAAAAACCTTCTAACTCCAGTACATATACTTGACACCTTGTATCTCTCTTATTTTCTTACATATGTACTGAAAATTGTGGATAAAGCTGTCCAAAAACAACTTTATTTACCTTAGGTGTTGAAATGAAACCTCGTGAGACATTTGTATTGTTGTAGAATAATTCTTCATGACCTATGTTAACACTTTTAAAATATAATATTTTCAAAACTTTTCATTGTATAAACATTCTAAATATCAGAAACATCTTTCAAAAGAAGAAGTTTTTAATAGTTTTATTGGTTAAATGAATTTTTCCTATTTTATCCTAAAAATCAGAAGCAAGATAGATTGATGCAATACTATTGTTTCTATTATAAGCAAATAAATACATGAGTGTAGCCGTATCGGTTTGACAAAATCGTATCATTCCGATTACATTTTAAATGTATTATGTATGATACTTGCCACAGCCAATCAGCTAAGATTTATATTTCAGAGGCTTGGTGCCTTGGAGGTATAGGCGAATATAAGCCCTTATTGCACTGAGACCGAGGGTAGAGGGGGTTTCCAAGGGAGTTCAGGAGGGATAAACCCTCACCAAGCGTACGCTTGATTTGTTGATCTGCATCAAATATATATTAATAGTATTTCATATAATGTAATTTATTTTTGTATGGTATTTCAAGTGAATGTTTATTTTAATTTTTAAAATAAAACCTCGCTCTCCAGGTCACATGGGCCTGCAGGCCTATACGTGAACTTTATATTCAACGAGTGTTAACAATTACCTCAGTTGGGAATTCAAAGCTTAGACCAAGCCCCTTACAGTCCAAAGGTTTAGCCTTAGTTCGAGGTTTGAACCTCAGACGACACAATTCAACGCCTTAAACAATGAGCTAACGCTCTGGTAATATTCATTCGTATTTTATTTTGTATGTACTGTATATAATATGTTATATTAAGGAGTACATTTTATTTTGTATTTTTATTAGTTATCTTTTTTAGTATCTATTATTACAGGGCGAAAAAAATATGGAAACACTTTCACAACTTTTTTATGACTTCACTTTTAAAAATTAAATGTTGTACATCATCATGGTTACAAAAAAACACACTTTTTGACGCCATTAGCGACATTTCATATATTTTAGGAGGACGGCCCACGTGGAGTGGAACGAAAATCTTTAATGTAAGCCTAGGTCGAGTTTGGTTTCAAATGAAAGGTCTATTCAATAGAAATTAATTGCCACAAACCGAATTTCGAAAGTTCTATCGTTTTCAGAGAAGCGGTCATTTTAATTTCAAAGTAACTAATTTGAACAATATTTTTCTCAGCTATTTAACGTTTTGAAGTAAATTATTTTGATCAAATATTCCACTTAATGGAACACAATAACTAAAAAAAATTAAATTATCAAATTATCTATGAACAAAATTAAGTTGTTGTGAAAGCGTTTCCATATTTTCTACACTTTTTACTTTAAATAGTTTTACAAACTCTGTTTTCTACTTTATTTTTAGAACTTTACAACTACACTTACAATAAAAGTTGGCATTTTAAGTAAGGATGCCAAGTTAGTTAGACCATTAAATTTTGTGTTATTTATTTAGTCCAACCTGAAAATAATTTCAGTTTCTTCCTATCGATACATTTTTGTTCGATTCATTTACCTTATTCGATCGTGAAATGTGACGTCAAGCAGATTTAGGCAGTTCCCACGTGTAGCCAGCTGGCCTTTGCCGAAATTTGCATCTGTATTGCGCCAATCACTCACAAACAGACGTACAGAAGCCTCCCCCCGTTCTCGGTGGGATACAAAGGGTGATTGACATTTCTGTTAGGCGCGTGTTATTATTTACGCGCCGGTAACGTGAGGCGCTTGGTAAACAGACGTGTTGCCTTTCGGATGAAACAGCTGATCATGGGATGGAGGTAGACTTGTATTGAATGTATTGCCAACTTAAGAGACCTGCCTTTTATTTATTACATTACATATATACTCTATCAATTCCGTAAGCGCATCGGTGTCCATGAAGTGTCTTGAGCTAAGAATAAGATGAGATACAGTAGCTAGATTACATTCATTAACCATCTTTTTTAAATGTTTACTATGTTTTATTTATTTATTGTTTATCTTTGTAAGAATACAAAAAATAACACTTGTTTACGCATTTGGATTGTTTTGTGATGTTTAAAAACCAATTTTAGCAGAATATAAACAGGAGCTTTTTGGCTGATTTCAAGTATCAGGGTTGTTTGATGGAATAGCTTCATCGCTGTCTCTCCCTCTATTATGTCTGCTAGAAAAGCAAGAATGGAAACCTGGAAAAATTTGATTATAATTGAGTTTCTGGCAAAAATATCCGTTATGATTGGACGGTTCTTAAGTAACCATGTATGTAAGACAAAAACTATGTCATACTATCATATACCATTAAAACATAAATGATTTTTATTTTCAAAATATTTTCATCGTGTTTCTTAATGTGATATTTTCTAAGCTAGCATATTACTTGTTTACATAAATAAATACAATTTAACCTCACAAAACACAAATTTACTATTTTTTTGTATATTCAATCAATTAAAATTATAAAATAGGAGATACAGTGTAAACAGTCGTCCCTCTAGCTTAGACCTAATTGAGGGAACATTTTAGAGTTACTGGTTCGTTTTGATTTTTCATAATAAAAATAATTTATACTTGTTATACCAGTTTAGTAGAAAAATATTTTATATACAGGTATATATTACATTTATAAAAAAATTATAAAATTTTATTTGAAATAAATTCATGTATACAGTAAATATTTCATTGATAATGACTTATATAAGCAAGACAAAATATGAATATTAAAACATGATTTGGTGATTTTTTAAACTTTTTTTAACTAAAACATGTACAAAATATTGTGGTGATAAATTTCGGTAAACCATGTTTACGTTCCTCAGACAAGAGGGATTCGCAACGGAAATCTCTCTGATTTGATTTTCCTTTTTGAGTTTCCTCACAAAGTCGGAGAAAGGTAGACGTAGTTTACCAAAAACAAACACCATAATGTTTTGTACTTATATTATAATAATTTTGTGTTTTGTGACGTTCGCTTTTTTTATAAAAATTTGACTATAAATGTTAATTTTAGTTTATATTATTTAAAAGTGTAAGGATATATCAATATGATAATATTATATGTATAATCTTGTACATTAACATGGTATTCATTGAAATTTCAGCTTTTGAATACATCAAGCTAATTCCAGTGATAAACCAATTAAACTTCAACAGTGACCAAATCTAACCAACCAAGGTTATGTAATTAGCAGCCGGTTGCTTTGTAAAAATCCGGAAAGCCAGCCATATATCGGTGACGTGTTAAAACGGCACTATACGGTGGAACAACTGTTTATCGGTGGAACGATCAGGAAGGACCTCAGGTGCAGGATGAAAAATACGGCCCAGGACATCGTGAGGCGTTTATTGATCCGTCGACAGGTGGTGACAGTGCTACAGCTGAATTTGATTATGTGAGGAAAATTAATCAACTGATGCATCCGTCGCTCTCGGGCAGGTGTCCCAACCCCACACAAATACAGACGTCCACAAGATCGTAGCGGGCCGTCAGCTGTTTTGTAATGAAAACAGCTGATTTATACTGTGACACTTTTTGTTGGATATGATAATTTTATTGCCTGGTTAGAATCTTACGAATTACATTGCGTATAAGTATTTGTTGGATTTTTTTAACAATTGTCTACTAATGGATTTTTGTAAGTCTTTTATTTTTAATTAAATATATTTGATATTCTTAAAAAAAGACGAATAAAATCACAATGTTTACTTTTGATACAACAAATGTTTTTAAGATATTATGTTGCTGATGTATATGATAAGTGACAAGGTTTTCTTTTATAGTAAAACATTTCATATGAACAAGCCGACAGCCCTTGCTTCACTACGCTTGCTTATCCTTTCGTGGTTCTCCCTGAACTATCACATCTTATAAAAGCTCAGTTTGCTTCCGTTGTTGTAGATAACATTTTTATAGTATATAAAACTCTATACGTCTACTGCAGGGGGATGAAAAGTAGTGTAATCATGTCAGAGTTAATAGAAATTACCTTAAACAGTTCACAATGAAAATCAAATCAGCCAAGATTTGTTGTCGTATTTATGTTTGTTGTATCAGCTTTTTAAAACAAATTATTAAATTAAACTTATGCAAATGTTATATTTTGGAAAGAAGGAAATGTTGAGTGGCTGTTCATACCCCTTATAAATAGAATTATATGAAATCCTTTCTTAGTTGGTGTCTATGATACAAAAGCTAACATTCATACAAATTTCACTACAATCTGTTCAGTGGTTCAGGAGATTTCGTGATTAGTGAGTACGTCGTTTTTTGGATTTTATATATTAAGATTACTGTATATGACATAAACTGTAAAACAGGTTATCATCATGTATTCTTTATCAACATTTTCTCGTGTTTGTCTTCAGGTATTTTATGGATGTATGCACTTCACAAATTATAGTGAGAAATGTTAGACGATGTAGTGATTTTGGAAATTGTATACAGCGTCCATTTCCAGAGTCCGGGTTTCTGACTGCCACATAATTGCAACATTATTGGTTTTCCTCACATTTACTGTCACTGGAACACAGAGGTCAAAGCCGATTTTCGCGATTTTTTAACTAGTTAACAAGAAGCCGACAAATACGAATCCATATAAAAAAATATCAATCGTAATGAAAATTTTAAGTAAAAATATTAGGCTTTATTAAACCTTTTCTCATTGATTCGTCTACCAAGTTTTAATATAATTTTTTTATAATGTTTTATATAAATAAAGCATATTTTACGTGCTTGATAATTTACATTATGATCTCAATTTACATATTTAGAACAAACTTATATTAATTAGGAAAATGGTGTAGTATTAATACTAATAGTTATTCTCTACTCCTTACTTACTATATAAATGCAACCTGATACAGAAAGATCATGAAAAATAAATCACACTGTTTTCAAATAAAACAACAATAAAATACATTTTTATACAAAAAACGATGTATGTAACATTAATATTATGTTGTTTTCTCTTAAAAGGCAATTCATTTTCTGAAGTGTACAACGTTGCTACTATCTAACGGTGATTTGTTTCAAATAGCGCTCGGATGACTGGTTGGTGGACTTTTAGCTTAGCTATTGATCACTTCAGTGCGTGCTGGAGAAATACACACAGCCGCCACTCATGGCTACCTGTGAAAAAAAAAACATAAATTACCGTAATTTCAAAGAACCAATCGGTCTTCTTGTTAGAATAGAAATTGCGATAGTTAAAAGAATGATTTTATATGTTATGATTGTTTTTTTTTTTTCATCTAGTATAAACTTATGTTGCCGTTTATTTCCCTTTTATAACAATACTAAGTGCCAACGCCGATTCTCACTGCGCCCTATACACCTCGGCCTTTGGCCTCGGCAAGCGACTTTGACTGCAAATAATAGAAGATTATCTGTATAACGTAAATTACAATATTAAACTTATTTACAGTATTTCACTCACACTACTAAAAAAAAAAATGAAATAAACAAGTTTGAAATAGGCTACGTAATAAATATATAGCAGCGCAAGTCTTGCGCTGCTATATATTTATTACGTAGCCTATTTCAAACTTGTTTATTTCATTTTATTTTTTTTTTTTTTTTTTTTTTTTTACAGTTGAATATTAAACTCTTAACTGCATCGATAGGATAATGTCAAAAATATAAAATAAACATATTTATTTATTTACAAAACAGCTGTTATTATTTTCCTAAAATCCACCCAATGTTATTCTTATGGAAAAAAGGAAATTTTGAGCGGCCGTTTGTACCACTTAGGAATGGAATTTCGAAAAATCCTTTCTTAGAGGGTCCCTTCGATACTAAAGCTAACTACATTTAAAATTTCTTGGAAATCCATTCGGTGGTTTTTGAGATTTTATGATTAGTTAGTCAGTCAGTGAGTGGTATTTGGCTTATATATATAAGCTTACAAGCTACAAATTTACAGAATATTTAGATAAATTATTTTTGTTAAAGACGTTTAGGTATGCATAAATATGTTGTGTATTTTTGTGATTTTTTAACTTTGCCTTTGAATACAAGGAAAACAAAATACATTTTGACACAGAGACAGATAGATAGATAGATAGATAGAGAGAGAGGAGGGGAGAGGGAGAGAGAATGAGTGAGTGAGTGGAACGAGTGAGTGGAGTGAATGAGTGGAGTGAGTGAGTGGAGTGAGTTAGTCGAGTGAGTGAGTAAGTGGAGTGAGTGATTGAGTGGAGAGAGTGAGTGAGTAAGAGTGAGAGTGTGTGAGAGAGAGAGAGAGAGAGAGAGAGAGAGAGAGAGAGAGAGAGAGAGAGAGAGAGAGAGAGAGAGAGAGAGAGAGAGAGAGAGAGAGAGAGAGAGAGAGAGAGAGAGAGAGAGAGAGAGAGAGAGAGAGAGACGCACCTGTTAAAACAGAATAAAAAGTAATTTATCAGAACATTAAATCCTTCTTCATGGGACCCAAATGAATGTAGACAGTCTTATTGTTTTGTACAGTCTATGGTTAGTAAAATAATTAATGAATCTAATTTTAACTTCAAATTACAGTAATTTTATTGGTTGTCAAATATAAAATTAGTTAAATTGTCAGGCAGATATGAAATTAGTTTAATTTTTTTAACTGTTATGTGTTGAATGACATCCAATGTATGACTAAATCATGTCAATGCCAATAAAGTGATCAGCAGTTCCACATGATATTTTAATCCGTGATCGGAGGAGGCTACTATGGACCAAATCTGGTTTTAATGGGGACACCAACCAAGTTTAATATTCGCGGACATCAGTGAATACACGGCCTTTGAGTTAAGCCTGTCCTGTGGGCCCAATTTTGTCCGAAACCTGGCGGGGTGCGGTATTGAATCCGCGCCCTCTAATCCGCCCGTACGGCTAACTCATCTCCTACCCTTCAGGCCCGGGGCGTGGCTCTGCTGAATATCAATCCAACATATTACGCCCCTACCTGTGAACTTTCATCACATCGACGCTGAATACATTACGCCTCTGATGGCTTTTGATGGACCAATAGATGGATCGGTTCCAAATTAGGTTAGCCTTTTATGATATATTTAACCAGCTTTTTTAACAGTTTCTCGTTATTTAGGAGATCTGGTTTAGTATTTATTGGTTTATTCGTCAAGGTTCGGACAAGTAGGATTTCGAACGTGTGTATATGTATACATTGTTACAAAATAAGGACGACTATTCCTTAGAAAGTGTAATTCTAATAGCCCAATGACAAGTGAACAGCCGGTGGTTATCAGCTGTTCCCTTTCAAAATGTTTTACGACTCTGATTGGGATCGAACAGAGAACCTATAGCTTATGAAGATGGGCTTTACCTAACTATGCTTCTTACCAATTAATTTATGTCATGGCGCTTTGCATATTTGAAATATAAACTACGGGTTGATCATTTCCATAATGATCTTAATCTACATATTAAAAAATATATACTTATGGTAAATAGGGACATTACATAAAATATAATACTTAATAATTATCTACCTCTTATTTTGGACTAATAGAGTTGATCGGTTTGGAATTAGATTTGCATTTTATGGTTTATTTAACCAGGCTTCTATAAAATAATTTCTCACTGATAATTACGCCTGGGTTAGTATTATTTATTTCATGATGCTTTGCATATTTAATATATAGCTACAATTGGATAATTTTTATAATGGACATAATTTACACATTAAAAAAGCCTCTAATAGTAATTAGGGGCGTGACATAAAATAGACCAAGAAGAAAGTTGGACATTAATAACAAATGCTTAGGTAAACAAGGAAATAGAATCATCACAGATTACATGAGAAAGAAAAGAATATCATACTTTGGACATAAAATGAGGATGTCTGGCGATAGGCTAACTAAAAGAAATATTAAAAAAATTATGCAAGCTAAAACATTATATCGGGTAAAAGATTTTCAGAAAGATATGAAAGAACTCAAGATAAAACAATGTAAAAACTTAAAGCACCAAAACGTCTTTTAACCAAATAAGAGACACAACCAAGATAGATAAAATAACTACAGTAGTAAGGGTATTTTCAGAAGCAGAGCTCTAACAGAGATCTCAAAATGAGGGAATTCTGGGAAAGGATAAATTCACATAACACGAAAAAAACAGAATCAATTTATTAATTAGTTTAATTATCTAGAGCCCGTACAACTGCAGTTGATCGAACATCAAAAGCAGTTTTGATGAGTCAAGTGAAAATTTGAAAACAATTCAGAGAAAGCTCCAGCACCAATTGTATTTTGAGGGTTTACAGTACTTCTGACAAAATATTTTCAAAATCTTAAAACTAAGGACTTATCGTTTAAAATCTTATCATACTTATTAATTAAATGCTAAAAAGGAAAAATGAAATGTAATAGATATAAAACTGAAATAGCGTTTATAAATGTTTTTTAATGAGTATATTATGTTTATTGTGTATTGAAAAATGTTTCTTTTATTTGTTTATATTTATATAAAATGTGTAAAATTGTAGGCTAATTAACAATATCATGATTGACTTTAATACTCAAGGGTGAATCAGTAAAATAAGTGAGAAATATTTTGTATAGGCCTATGACAGTTAATTATAATAAATATTATTTATTACCAATAGCATTTATTACTGTTCTATTTACTAATATAATAATATATTTATTAATAAAACATGTACCATATACCTAACTAAGTGTGGATTTTATGATAAACATAACAAAATAAATGTTATTTTTTAATTATATCTTAAAAATAAATTGATTCTTCAACGAGTATGTTGCCGTTCCCTACACTAAAATGAATTGCTA
The DNA here is from genome assembly GCA_035578905.1 of Stictocephala bisonia. Taxonomy (NCBI): domain Eukaryota; kingdom Metazoa; phylum Arthropoda; class Insecta; order Hemiptera; family Membracidae; genus Stictocephala; species Stictocephala bisonia. Next base: position 612,307 of record JAQJVL010000446.1, read on the forward strand.
TCTACCGCCTGGGGCTTGAGTAGAGCGCGCCAATGATAGCATCTAATCATCCGGGAAATCAATCAAATGCTGATACTGTGAATGATTCGCTTACAATCACTCAATCATCTCCAAGCCGAGTGGTCCTGCCACAGAGATCTTGGAGATAAAAGAACTCCAGTTCGACAGATAAACAAAGATGCAAAATGTTAAAGTATATGGTGCTGACTGGTTTCTGTCAGCATTAGAAGGGGTAAAAAAACTCGAATAAGCGGATTTCAGGAAGTATACCTTCCTGATTGAGTGTGTAAGTAGGCCCTTTAAATAATGTATTACTGCTATCGAGAAAAATAGCATTATAGGAAATTAAAAACTAAATAAATGGTTCCGAAGAATTCGCACAACTTTTCTCCCATATTAAATACTAAACAAAATCAAAACGTTGAAAATACCAGTTTAATTTCCATATATGTATTTTTACCATAACTCAAAAACTAATCAAGTTAGAGATATTCGATTTTTAAATTGTAATTCGCATCTTTCCTAATAATTTTATTAAAATTGTTAGAGCCGTTTTTTAAAAGATTCTATTTTTAAAAAAAACACTAAATTACATTCCTGCTTTTAAACACTAAAAAATCAAAACTTTGAAAATAACCAGTTTGATTCCCAGATATGTTTTATTTGCCATAACACAAAAACTATTCAGATTAGAGATACTTGGTTTTTACTAAAATGTTTTAAATTGTAATTTATATAGTTTCTGAAAATTTAATCAAAATCGTAAGAGCCGTATTTTAGAAAATTCTATTTTTGTATCTTTTTACCCAAATAATAAAATAAACTAAAATTTATAAAATAAAAAAATGGTCTGGAGATTTTGGCTAAAGACACCTACATACCAAATAGATCCATCCGTTTGGACTCCAGTAAACTGCACATACACACAGACACACATACGGACAGACTTTTTTCGAAAATCCCACTTTTTGGGTTCAGGGGACCCTAAAATGGACTTTTAGATCAACTTGTAAAAAATTGTTTTGGACGATCACAATACTTTCCAAAAAAAAAAACTTTTTTTACACGATCACAATACTTTCTCTATGCTAACTCATATGGGAGAAAGTAAAATACAAAATTAAAGTTGACTCATATTTGAAAATAAATAAAAAATCGAGAACCTGGTTTACCGAAACCGATCATAATACGTCTTGTACATTTTGTACTTATATTGTACGACTCTTTGTTAATTGAATTTTTATAAAATTACATAGGAAAAAATCACGAAGAATGTGATAACTTGTGTATGTTTTAGTCTGTCGTATCAAAGATGAAGTTTTAAAACTAAACCCACCAAAAACGTGAAGAATGGGATCGAAATTAAATGGGTAATTTGAGAAACGTCTCCCATGATTATATTGGAGTTTAATTTAATATAAAGATCCAATTTAGTATGCTACGTATTTTATTTGTATATTTTAAACATTATTTATGATAGTAAATATATATATTACTTTTTGTAAATATCGTATTTTTAATACTCAAATATTTTGAATAATTTAACCCCACTTTAAAGTACAGATTTAATCTACTACATGATAATTAATGATAATACAATAAATAAAACTGTATATAATAAACTTGTTATTTTAATAATACATTAAAGTTGTTTAGAGTCAAATACAAATGAAAAAATAATTGTTAAGAAAATAAAAATTGATAGTACAGTTTTATGCAGTATTTTTATTTTCTCATGCATATTATTAGTTTAAATTATGGTTTGCGATTTTTGAAATATTAACAACAATAATTAATTAATTGTTTAAACGTTTGACATAGAACATTTTAATACCATAGGAAATTCTTATTTTATGTTTATTTTTATATCATTTCGTTTTATATTTAGCAATTATAAGAAATGATTTGTTTAAATATATCTGTTTCAATATTTGATCTTAACAGACTGCCAATTGTTATTTAAGAACTGTATAGGTTTTAACTGTAAATATGTTTCTTTAAATTGTCATTTTTGAGTTTTATATGATTATGCCTGATTTTTTTCTAAAAATAAAAATAAAATAAGAAGAAAATAACCTCTGAAGACATGTTCACAAACTGGATTTTCTCACTCAGTATTCTAACCACTCCATCATAAACATGAACATGTTCTCAAACAACCATCAGCCAATTACTAAGGAACGTCGAGGAACTGAGTTTATAGTGGAATCCGATCCACGTAGAATGCCTGACGTTACAGGTTATTAGCGAGAGCTCAACAGAAATCTCGGACACAAATACCTTCCAATAACGACAGTAATGGTGACCATTGTGCATCAAGTAACTGTTCACTCGTCGTTTGTATATGCTGAAGTTATCTTACTGTCGGCGAGTCACGAGAAGTCCTCTGAACTTCATGTCTCTGTGATATTGAAGGCGCTGATTTCCGTTTAAACAGCACAAGTCTTGGAGTGTACATATCATAATCAGTAATTATGACAGGTACACTAAATGACTTGTGCTATTTCAGTGGAAATCGTCGCATCCAATATCACAGAAACATGAAGATCAGAGGACTTCTCGTGACTCGCCGACTATACTTACTAAAATTCATTTGTTGCAAACAGAAGAAAATAATTTATTTACCTTAAAGCCGTAATTATAATGTTGGGGTGATATTCTTGTACTGGTCCACTGGTGAAGTAGCCGTAATTATAATGTTGGGGTGCTATTCTTGTACTGGCCCACTGGTGAAGTCAACAACTTGATTCATTAAAGCCGTAATTATAATGTTGAGGTGATATTCTTGTACTGGTCCACTGGTGAAGTAGCCGTAATTATAATGTTGGGGTGCTATTCTTGTACGGGCCCCACTGGTGAAGTCAACAACTTGATTCATTAAAGCCGTAATTATAATGTTGGGGTGATATTCTTGTACTGGTCCACTGGTGAAGTAGCCGTAATTATAATGTTGGGGTGCTATTCTTGTACTGGCCCACTGGTGAAGTCAACAACTTGATTCATTAAAGCCGTAATTATAATGTTGGGGTGATATTCTTGTACTGGTCCACTGGTGAAGTAGCCGTAATTATAATGTTGGGGTGCTATTCTTGTACTGGCCCACTGGTGAAGTCAACAACTTGATTCATTAAAGCCGTAATTATAATGTTGGGGTGCTATTCTTGTACTGGCCCACTGGTGAAGTCAACAACTTGATTCATTAAAACTTTTTTATCCACTTGCTAAATTGAGGGAATATAAAAGAGCAACTTTGTAAAGTTTATGACTATGGGGAAAGAAGACCTCTTTTCTTTGTTTTTTATTACTCTGCTAAACACTTTTTCTTAGACTTCAGTATAATTAATTATTTTATTACATTTTTTTAGTTTATGAATTACGACCACCGTAATTATGATTTTGTTAAACCCATGATGTATTAGTCGACAACATACTTTAATTGATTGCTTTAGGTAAGACATAATTAAAAATAAATATAACTAGCTATTAAAATTATGATGAATATTTTGTATTATTTAACATTGTAATTTGTTTACTTTTTCTATTTAACGTTTGGTTTTCAATTTAACATTATTATTACTGTTAATTATCTGAATAAGAATTAACAATGATTTTATTATTGTTACATTTATTGTTTTTATTTATCTTATTAACAATATTTGTTTGGTATGATTAAATATTGTTTAATGCGTTTAGCTTTTGTGCTAAAGTTTGGCTCTATAAAGATCATTAAACTCCCACATAGCTAGAACAACTTTAATTTAAAACTGTTTTTACTTTAAATTTATAAATATACGTTGTTACCTATTTTAGATAAATCAAAAATCCTCATCATAGCACAAAAATAGTTTTTAATATTGGCACTCTTTTTTGTTGTAACGATGGACTCTTTGAGTATTAGTATCGTTGCTCTTGCCTAATTTTATAAATTCTATTCTATAAATTTTATCAATTCAGTAAGATAAGTTTTATTATATTTATTCTTCTTGTTCCATATTTATATTTATATATTTTACAAGCCTATAATAGTGCTTACTGAGCTCACAGCACAGTTATATTTTATAAAATGGTTTATTTTACTCGTATTTTGAATCTATTTTTTTTTTTTTTTTTTACAAAGCCGAAAAGTTTGATGTTTTTAAAATTGTTTACTTCCATCCTCAGCATGTATGTAAAAATAGATGTTTATGTTGAATGAGAATAATTCTAAAAGTTTAGGCTGTAACCATTGGATTCAATTTGTTGAAATTTTACGATGCAATGGAAGATAGTTTTTATTGATCAACAATTCCAACAATAATAACATTGGCCAGCAGCCAGCCAACACAAGTTATTATGTCAGATGATGAAAACAGCTGATTATTATTAAAACACCTGATAATTTTTTAAACAGCTAATTATAGTTTACTAAATTAATAAATATCAACTTTCTCAATTTTCCATTAATATCAATAACAGTATTTGTAATTACTGTTTAATATATTATTATAATCGTTTAGTTGGGTTTTGATGGCCAATGAATCGAAGAATAAATTTAGCAAGTGAATTAAGTATTCTGATAAACTGAATGTTATGATTTTTAGTTTTAAAATACAACTCAATAAATATGAAATTAGCAACATGTAAATAAAAGCAACTGTAAATATTTACCGCACGAGATGATAGGTCAACATACTTTATGTTGATATATTTCGATAAAGCATGTCTAACATCCTCAGAACAAAGGGATTTTCAATAAACACAACAATATTTAATCAAGAATAAAAACTAATAAATAAATATCACTAGGAGAGACCCCGCCACTCGCTGCACTCGTTACACTTAGGCCTTCGACTTCTGACAATAAATAATAGTACATAGATTAATTGTATAACGTAAAGTCACAATATTCAATGTATTTACAGTATCTCACTCACACTACTTGCATTGTTACTTATTTATTAGTATAAACACCCATTGATATTACTTAGCCTGTTTCTAACGTGTTCGTTTTATTTATTTATTTTGCTTTTTTACAGCTGAAGTAATAATAAATAACTGCATTAGATTGCCATAAAACTTTCAAGTTCAGTTGAGCGGTGTACATCAATCGAATGTAAATAAACCATACCTACAGCTTCCACTGGTATAACATTATGAAAGATCTATAAACACCATTGTTTACATTCCAACAGCTGTTAAACCCTTTTTATAAATAATTATTTACACTTAAACAGCTGTTAATTTTCTATTCATTTAAATCTCATTAATCCATGTTATTATTATGGGTGACAGATTAAACGTACTTTGAGGGCTGATCGTGCCCTTCGTTGTTAAAATATTGAAGAATTAATACATTATTCCAAAACTACAAACAGAGGCAAGTTTGTTGAGACCTCAACCTTTTAATTTGGTCACCGAACAGAGGGGGAGTTGTGTTGACAAAAACGGCTTCACGTATTTTATATAAGGATTAGGAGTTTAAATATAACGATAAGGATATAGGGATTTAGGAATCTTGAAAATATATATTCTTAATGAAATATACAGAACAGTATTATTATGTAAACATTTCTGTTTTCATATTAAGTAATATAATACACATGACATAATTCATTTTTCGTTTAGTTTTTAGACTGTAAGTAAAGTAAGTGTGTTTTACATTAAATTTAATCTATCGTAAATTAGTATGGTACAATTAAAGAAATGTATATAAAAATAAATGCACAAAATGGTGCAAATTAATTGTTTTGATTAACAATGACAATTTTAACAATTTAAACGTACTCCTCTAAAAGGATTTTTTAAATTATTTAGATAAAACAATTAACTGTTTTTGATTTTTTAGTACTTCTATAAATACCTATTTTTACCAGTTTAAAAAAACAAACCATTAAGTAACAGTACATTAAGTACTTCAGATAATTACATTTCTCAGATTGTAAAAAACGTGTTTGATGTAAAACTGCCCAATAAGATGTAATATAAATTCAGGAAGAGAGTTGGCCGAAAACACCCCAGAGCTCAATAAAGCAGTGCAGTGCGTTCCTTGTCCAGATAAGAGGGTGGTCTTTGAATAGAGCCCTGATTTAATGCGAACTTTGGCAGTACCTTGCCGTCCTTCGGGGGTGATATATCCTTAGAAATCGTCCAAAGTATCCTTCAAGTTCGTCTGGTTCAGGATTGAATTTTATTTATTTTGGAGGAGACTCATTTCTTCGTACATTTACAACAATTCTAATTAATTGAAGAAAATCTTAAAACAAAATATTGTAACACTATCACTTGGATCTCTAGATTACAATTATAGCGTATAGCTAAATAGTAGCCATCGACCTGGATACTACTAGAAAAATCTGGGGAGTCCATGTCGGGTCAGGGCTGGGTGCTTTGTAGGGAAGAAAACTGAGTATAAGGCTTGTCAGTTGGCTGAAAAATCAGAATAATACTACGTGCTTCGGATTCCACGTAAAGCTGTAGGTCCCTTAGCTGCCCTGGCTATTGGGCTATTAATAAATGGCTCTTTCTAATGTTCGGTTGACCTAGTTAGTAACAATGACTACACTCATTAATATACACTCACCACACACATTCACTCCTCATAGACATTCGCCCATATCTTCAAGACCGGCGTCATAATAATGAATTATGTAACTTATAGTGGATTGCGTCACCTCTATCTAGGTCCTTATAATGAACCAGTCAGTTTCAATCAAGTCCAGATTGCTAAATGACCTTGACCGAACCTCAAGGATAAATCTGACCGTTCCAAATGTACAATGGAGCCCTTTGATTGGTCGTTTCTGAACAATAGGTCGACTTTGACGTCACAATGGCCTTTTTCTTCTTGTTGGTAACGAGTGGATTCGGTTCAATAATTACGATGTCCTTATTTATCGAAGCTTCATTGTTTCCCTGATTAGAAAGTGATTTAGCCAAAATAACCATCTGGACGTACAGTTGTAGCCAAAAGAACTATCTGGACGTACAGTTTTAGTCAGTTTTGAGGATTAATTGATTTATTTATATATTCTTAAGACGCTGATCGTCAAGATATGGGCGAATATGGATTTCGAATGAGTAGATGAGTGAATGTAGTCATTGTTGCAACCAATATTCCTCACATAGTGACAAATGAAGTCGATAGCTAGCAGCTGATCCCTTTCGAAATTTGTTATAATTTTCATTGGGATCTAACTTAGAACCTTTTTCTTGTGAGTCTGGCCTTAAAACAACTACACTAACAAGCAATTAAAATATATTTGGCTATAAAATGTGTTGCTATGAGTAAAGAGATGGTGTGATGTGATGTCTTAAGGAAGACCGTTGGTAAAACATTACAACAAGTAAACGGTTTATGTATATTCTCCATTTAAATACATAAGATCACATGGAAGTCTCCATCAAAATGCCACTTTATCCCTTACAGGACATACGAAATTACGTTGAAACACGACAAAACTTTAATTATTTTGATGAATTAAGGTTCATGTACTTCCTTTAATTATACAGTTTAAAATGGGAGATTCAGTTGGTGATTATAGATGGTAATACCACTTTATCTTATGAAGGGCGTCCAGAATTAGGTTGGACACTTCAGGAGATAATAAAATAATCACAAATATTAATAAAAATAATGAATAAACACACATAGAAACTTAAATAGTAATACGCATTTTTTTAATAATCGAAACAGCTGATCTTCATTAAAACAGCTGATCAATATTTATTAACTTAACAATTTAACATTTGACTTTAGAATGTTACTAATATCAATAAAATTATGATTAAATACTGTTGTTTACATTTATGATTGTTTGGTTAGTTTTTAAAGCCTAATGGAGCGAAAAATCAATATAAAATGATTCAATGATTGAAAAAGCATTTTCTTCCGAAGTTGAATAATAAGCTTCTAAATACAAAAAAAATACTAAAAAATTCTTATTAAAATATTATTTGCCTCTTCACAATTTGCATTGTTGCAAGCGAATAAAACATAATATTACGTTAATCCAATATATGTTTGGACTAATGCTTCTAAGTATCGAACGATCCAACTGATTGCGAAGGTCAAACGTTTCAACAAATAAACATAATTTGTTATTTATATACATAGGACCCTACTTATATAAATAATCATAAATAATAATGAATACATGTATATAGAAAAAAATAATAAGAGGTATTTTTTTATTTATAACCTTCATTTTATAGGTCTTACAAGACAGTTTATATCTAAAGTTACCGTAGATCTTTAAGTTTTACATAATGGTGTTTTTTTTTTGTTTTTTTTTGACAAATGAGATTATTCTTTTTTCAACTGTAATTTTCTTTTAAATCCAAGAAAACCACGTTCAAGAGCGTGATTTTTCGTTAAAATCCGAAAGAATGAAAAAGATTTATAGAGTTAGACTATAAAAATAGGAACGTAATAAATAATTGTTAGTTTTGCACATATTCATAGCAACATAATCTCATTACCATTAACTTTATAAAATACGGATATATTTCTCATTAAAAGTAACATTTTGTGTATCTCGTAAATATCAGCTGTTTTGGGTCCAGTTATGGAGTGCTAGTGTAGTGCCATGTAAATATGACGCAGATTTAACCAGCTGTAGTGGCAGACTTCACTCACTAAGCAAATTACCGGCATAAACATTACTATTACATGAGATATATATTTGTGAGTCATGTAATCAAGGATATTACATAAGTCTACATAAATGGTTGGTCATGTATAGAACATAAATCGTTAGATAAGTATAAATTATGTATAGACATGTAGTCTATGATAATAAACCAAACATTTTTATCTTAAGTTATGATCCTTAATATGAGACCCCTTATATGATGAAGAATGATTTATTTTCCATTCTTACATATATATTTATAAACAAAGGAACAAATTGGGATATAACTGCCACAGTTTTGATGCATACAAAACATATAAGAAAAACTTCTTAAAACTGAAAAATTATACAAAAAAGATGACACAAAACATGAGTCCAGTTCTTAACATAAACAACACAGCAAGACTTTCTGTGACGCCTGTGTGCTACAACTAAATATTTGTCTACCAAGTTTTTTAGATTTACAGAACATTTCAAATATGTGGCAATTTGAAAAAAATGTTTGGTTCAATGTATTGAAATGATTGCTTAAAATGCGTTTAGTGATTTTTTTCGTTTAAAGGTTCTATTATGTGCAACTCACTGGCAGAAAAACTCTGGAAATGTTTATCTTATCTCAATTAAATCTGGCAAAGCATCAGTCTGTGATACTCTGACAAAAATTGACAGTCAAATACATTCAAATGCGCACATTTTTAAAATCTGTTCTTGTTACAAAATATTATTTTGTTTTTAAATATTGGGTTGCTTATTATGTAGTGATAAAGTAGACGATCCTGATTCACTTATGCATTTTTCTTACACTAACGCAAATAAATTAAATCAGCTGTCATTAGTATTATTTTATAATCCAACTATTTAGGCTACAGAGACCCCAAAGAAGGAATTGCATAAATGTTATGTTTAAACAGGTTTATATACACATTTTCTGGTTTTAAATTAACAAATATTTAATCAAAAATGTTTTCCATCGGTTAAAGGTCTTTAAATAGGAAAAGTTTTTATTTCCTTTGAATCTGAATAAGCGATTTTTATTTACAATCAAAAGCAATGTTTGAATAACTGTAATATCCTAAACTTTTATAAATTGTTAGCTTTGCTAGAAAATTGATTTTTACTTTAATTGGTATTACTTAAGATCTTAATTTCATTACTTTCCATTTTAAAATTATGATTTTTTTAATTCATTTATCTAGCTGCTAATTGTTTAGTAACATTTAGAATTTTTTTTACCTAAATATAAGCTTAGGTTCATATAAAAATACGTTATTTCAATGGTCTCCCAAATTTTCTTTTTTAATCGTAATGAGCGTTGTAATGTAACAACAGCGTAAACAGTTTCCAAAATCAGTGAAGCAGGTCAGTGTACGGCACAGATGGCAGGACAATGCACCGACGGCGGGGGGGGGGGGCTGGAGTGCAACTGGTGCATTTATAATGTAGCCCTTTGTCCTGGGATCCAACAGGCCCTCATCTACAGAGGTCAGTGTTGCATTGTGTCAAACATAACGAATGCCTGTTAATACAACGTTGTGCCCGTGTCCATTGAAGTATCACAGTTACGGTTAGTATATGGTGGGATATGAAAAGGGGGATAATGGGGGGGGGATTATATATTTCGACAGCAGGCCTACAACTGCAGCTTTTAACTGAATCACGTTAATTAATTATTATGAGGAAACGAACAGACACAAGATTTTTTTTGTAGTTTTTCCTTCAACATGTATGAAATTACGTGTTACATTAAGTAAATGGAACTCAAAAGTATATGAATTTTTACTGTCCTTTTATTTTTTTTATTTTTAAGACCTTAACAAAATACCTACACTGGTCAAGTACTCAAATAAATTTTTTTTTAATCTTAAGATCGTCAAGATATACGCAAATATGGATTTCGAATGAGTGTGGTGATTGTTACAAACTAAGGCCGACTAGTCCTTGGAAAATGTCATTAACTAATATCCTAATGACAAATGAATGGCCAGTGGTTTATCAGCTAATCATTTTCAAAATGTTATAATTATTCTGATTGGGATCGAACTGAGGACTTTTAGCTTATGAAGCTGGGATTTAACCAGTTACGCTTCCGACCATATATATTATGTTAGGTCTATAAACTCGTCTAAAAGACACGAGTTTATACATTATTCTTATAACCTCTATACATTAGTTGGCACTGGTGGCGCAGTGCTGTAACCCAGCTACATGGTGACAAAGTGTTTGGGAGATTGTAGGCGATACGTTGGATGCTCGGTCCTCTTAATACCGATATGGCGTCCGCTCAATGGTTGCTATCGGCGTGGACACTACTAGAGAAGTCTGGGGTGTCCATGTTGGGTGGTAATCATTGTGCGGATGTTGTGTGGGGGAGATAACTGAGTATCAGGCTTGTCCATTAGCTGAAAAATCAGACCAGCACTACGTGGTTCGGATTCCACGTAAAGCTGTAGGTCCCTAAGTTGCCCTCGCTGTTGGGCTATTAATAAATTTCCCTTTCTGAGGAACAGTTGAACTCAGTTAGTAACCAGACTACACTCATCAACACTCATCCTACACTCATATAACCATTCATATTCGCCTTAAAATACCAACAACGTTGTCTCGGCGTCTCATATGTAAGAATGTAAGAATTACTAAGAGGCCGTTCATAGACTTATGGGTTAGTATGATGAGTAATGAGTGTGATGCGTGTAGATGAATGAGTGAAGTCATTGTTAGTAACTTAGGTCAACTGTTGCTTAGTAAGAGCTATTTATTAGCACATTAGCCGGAGCAACTAAGGAACTTACACCTTTACGTGGAATCCGAAACACGTCGTGTTGGTCTGATATTCAGCTAACTGATAAGCCTTATTATACTCACTTCTTTTCTCTAAACAACATCCGGACCCTACCACCCGACACGGACAACCTATACTTCTCTAATAGGTTCCACATCGATGGCAACCATTGAGCGAACGCCTTATCGGTATTAAGAGGACTGATCATAGAACCTATCGCCTACAATGTCTACAACACTTAGTCCCCAGTAAGTTTTACACTATAATGTATAGTGTAATAGTGTTGAACTAACGATTTAAAGTTTTCGAGCTACAAAAGTAGCATGGAGTAAAAACTGTATGGGTGCATGATCATACCGAGAATTAAATACGTGGCAAACCAACGTCATAGAGACGTAAACAATTTTCAGATTTATCCACAAATTAAAATTGTTTCTGGTTCCTCAGCAGTATGTGTCACTATCATTTCGTTACGATTCAACTTGTTTCAACAGTGTGTTATTATAGTTATTCAGTGGTCACTTGAAAAAAATGATATTAGTATCGTAACACAGCGTGAGCAATTTTGTATTTTACGAATCTATTACGAAGTTGCTTATGCTTGGGTTATACAGTTTGGTTCATTGTCTGTTTTAGTTTGAATTCGTTACTTTTAGGAACGTAAAGAAAACCCGTTCGTAATTAGTAATGGATTAGCAATGACTTTTAAAAACATGAACATATTTAAAGTTTACTATATTGAAAACTACAACACATTGTATTTTTAATTATATTTTTATGAAATAAAGTTTTAAATGTTTTCTTAAGTGAAATACGGTATATTGTATTGTTATAAAGCTAAAATAAATCCTATTTTATTAAAAAAAACAAGTAGATTTTCACACGTGCGTTTTCATTTACACTGAAAAGCTAAAGGCTGGTCTATGGGACAAAATGTCCCATAAGTCAAGTTTGTGAACCAATAAAGTTCACAGGGATCCGTTTAACCGTAACAAGAGTTATAGTTATCCATGACTCTAAAGGTAAACGACCTTTTGTTGCGTCTCGGTAAATTTCGTTTCGGTAAAACTGTGAAAGTTTTATACCTTGAAGATTTACATTTGTATAAGAATTGAATATATTTTGCAACAAAATTACATTTCTTCATGAAATAATTTATTTGGTTGCCACTTGAGATTGTTTTGGAAATGGTTTTATCGAAATGAAACATATTTTTTAAATTGTTAATAGTCAAAATTAAATTATAAATTAGATCTTAAGCTATTTTTTAGGCATAATATCTAAATATGACCCTTTGTACAGATATTGAAAGATTAACACAGCTAACCTATTTCTCATTCTCTAATGCTTCCCCAAACCCCTTTTCCATGTTGTCCAATATCGTTAGAAGGGTCGTTAAGTCGTAACGACCCCAAGAGGTCGTCAGCCAATATTTATAGACTTTCACAGACAGGACAGTCTGGACAGGTGGTTTAGCGTTGATTGTTTTACTTCAATGATTTGTAATAAGTCAACCCTTTTGTGATGTCGTAGCACCTATTCATTTAATGTTTTTTGTTTTAAAACAGGATATTAAAAATTTTAATTTCTCGTTATGAGAGTTTTACTTGTTCTTTTCTTGTTAGTATTTAGTAAGTCTTAACTTTTAAAAAAACGCATATTATCTTTAAGGCTCTTCTTTTTTCTTATAATACTATGGACAGTGTAAAATTATTCTATAATAAAAATTATCTGAGTTATTTTTAGTTCACTTAACAATTAAATTATGTTACAAATTTTCCAGGAAATGGGAGCTCGTAAACAAAATAAATCACTATTGATTTCAAATTGTGCAAGTTTTGATCGAAATATGCTAAAAGATATCTAAATCAAACAAATAAAATAAATTCTGAACATTTTAGTTAATAAAAAATGTTATACATTTAATATTTGTACATTTCACAATGCCAAAATATAACAGCTAACTTACCAACTATAGTGCAGCATTAATTAAACACAATATTGTGTGAAATGCACAATGAAGGCAATAGAAAAAATATAATTTTGTATTCGCTTAACGGTCAACGTTTACTACATAATAAGGCATTTCTGGTGTGATGACAGAGTCCAAACTTGAAATTAATACATTAATTTATTTAAGAATAACAGAATAAATAGATTAGCAACAAAATTAATATAAACTAAATCTAACTAAATTATACAAAATTATTACAATAACTAATAAACAATAGATGATATAAATAACTATACATATTAATAAATACTTGAAGGAGGTTTTTCATCAACTGTAAGAATAAACTTTTTTTGAAAAATAAAAACTTAAATCGTCCAATAAAGTTTAAATATATATGTATGGCCTTTCGGAAACAAAGTTTTCACTGTAAAAAACGAGGAGTTGAAATTTTTCTTTTTAAATAGGAAAGCGTTTTATTTTCGAAAGGCATTAATTATAATTTTACATTTATTTGATGATTTCTATTTTTTATTCTTCAAATTGTAAAACATCCAATACATTAAATGAGTTCTTCAGTATATGTTATTTTGATACATTGAAATAATTTTCAAAACGGAAAAGCTTCTTTAGAGTTGATGACAGGTATGAAGGAAATGACAAATGAGGGACCACTACCTTTACGGGTGGTTGTTATTGTAGGTTGGTCTCAAAGGTGCACCTGGTCTGTTCTCACCCAGACCGGCCGCCCTTCTGAAATGTACAATCACACTAGCCAGCAGGCAGAAAATTTATTAAAAGAGTTTTTTTTTGTCAAAACGTCACCATCTTGTTTATAGTAACTGAACAAGGTAAAACTATTTTTGAATTTTTGTAAGTAATTCTCAAGTTCTTCTACATCTGATTTAACTCTTGTACTCTTTATATCTTTTTCATTTTAGAGAAAAAAGGAGAGACCTATCTCTTTTTTTTCTTTATTCTACCCATTCCCATAAAATATTGTTATAGGCTGGGTACTTATCAGACAGAATAATAGAATCCCTCTTAACCGGTCATCGTTTTAACCGGCCCTTTTCCAAAACGGACATTTATTGATGACAGTGATTAGCCGAAAATCGACGTCGGTGACGTTAGTAATATCAATAATTCATAAAAATACTGCCACACCGTGTTTGCTGTTGTATAAATAATTATAATTTATTTTACTGTAATCTGTCAAGAGCTTCCGTGGTGTGGTAGCCTTTGCCGATCATACAACTTTAATTGTAGGTTATAGTTTAAATCACGTGCCTTTGCGATTAATTATGTGTTTTGTGAATATGCTTAATTTGGTGAGAACATCAGATATTCTAATAAATCAACAAATTAATTGATTTATATAAACTGTGATGTAAAGAGGTTTTGAGCGCCTCAGCTTAACCGGTCATTTCATTATCCGGTGCTCTCGGTCCCGAGGTGGGTCGGTTAAGGGAGAGTCTATTAAGGGAGAACCAGTTCAATACAAGGTGAATTTTACTGATAAAACTCACAGTCAAGGCCAGCGTTTGATGAACCTGTGATATCTTTAACTTATGTATAAATTCCTGACGCATTAGAACACTCGGCCTCACCCAAACCATAATTGAGTTGTATGGAGATAGGTATAAAATAACCCTGAGGGAAGGCGACCTCGTGGGAGGCCAAAACAAAGATGGTGGGACCAGGTTAGGCTAGATATACAGCGAGTTGGAGCCATGGAAGAGAATGCAGAGGACAGGTCAATCTGGAGAGGCTTTGTTGGTGCGGCTAAATATCACCTGCGATATAGATGGCCCTGGGAGTAAGTAAGTAAGTATGGAGATAGGTATAAGAAGATCCCTAATAAACGAATTCGAACACGTTTCCTAGAAAAAAATACTTGACAATGAGGAACGATTTTAAATCTGGTGTCAATTACATTTCTGTAGTCTCACGTTAAATAAATGGTTTCAAATAATTTCCACAAACTGTTCCCCATATTAAAAACTAAAAATTCAAAACTTTGAAAATTACCAGTTGGATTCCCAAATATATTTTTTGCCAGAACTCGAAAACTAGTCAAGTTAGAGTGATGCGGTTTTTACAAAAATATTTTAAATTGTAATTTACATATTTCCTGAAAATGTAATCAAAATCGTTAGAGCTGTGTTTATGAAAATTCCAATGCTGTATTTTTTTCTCATAAAAATAAGAAAAAATCTAAAATTTTAAAAAAGTAAAAAAATAGTTGGAGATATATTATAAATACACATACATACAACATTTCATAAAAATGTATCCATCCGTTTGGTCTCCAGTTAACTGCACATACACACAGACAGACACACATACGGATAGACACCACACATTTTTTCGAAAAAACCTTTTTTTTGGGTTCAGCTGACCCTAAAATGGATTTTTAGACAAACTTATAAAAACATTTTTTTGGCGATCACAATCCTTTCTATATGCTAACGCATATGGGAGAAAGTAAAATGTGCAAAGTTAGTCACTATATTAAATTTATATGCTATACAAGTTATTTTAAATGCGTAACATCACTGTGACTTGACGAAACTTGTCAAATAATTTTAATTTTTATATCATTAGACATTGAAAAAGTGTTAGTAATGTATACAGTTTTAATTTGTAAAAACATTGATTTTTTATGAAAAAAATTAATATTAGTTAATTAGCTTCTGATTTTTATGAAAGTACAAATGAGCTATAAAAAATTTAAAAGTGTATTCAACAGTAACTTTTACGCTCAATATTTATTTCAAAATCCTATTGGTTGAAATTTAATAAATACTATATTTAACTCTGTCTCTACTCTCCAAAGTTGGCACCTCATTTTAATCGCCTGAAGATAAATTTCATGTACTCGAATATTTACTTCGAAATTCGTGTTCAAATATTTAATTCAGTTACTATATAAAATATGATTTTGAGTTCAAACAAACATAGTTTAAAATACGTGTAAAAAATTAAATATCTGTTATTTTTTTAAGCTTCAGCATTGCTCTATTGAAATTGTTTACGGCCTAAGTTCTCAAGTGGTACTGTTTGAGTACCGAATATATATCAAGTGCTACATTTTGGGTTCAACAACACTTTTACTAACAGTAGCACTGAAACAGTTTTAATAAACTCGATCGTTGAATTTACAAAAAAATGATTAATAGGAGCTACGCCAAGAGTGTGTGTGTATATTTTTTGGAACGGTCAGGTTATGATTGTAAATAACAACACAAGCAATTATGGTGAATCAGGAAAGGGATTAATGTGGTTGATTTTAAACAGCAAAATCATACCCTTGGTATGATATTTATCTAATTTGATTTGTTTTTTTATTCCTATACGTTTTAACCTATTTTTATGTTTGTAGAAGATCTAAAAAACTTTGTTATATGTAACTGTTATTTTGTCGTCTTTTGGAATTTCGTATAGTTACTCAAAAATATACTATCTGTTTTATTTTATTTACATATCAAAATAAAAAAACCTTTTTGGATGTTATGGTATTTACATTTTAACACGGTATATGTTAATGCATATAATGTGTATTAATTATATTCTAACTTGTTCTTTCAAGTAAAACCATTGTAAACTTCTTAATACCAATAATGTAAAATTCCTAATTTCTATCTGGACAACAGAATATAGTATTTTCTCATCCAAACGAAGAAGTATAAAAATACTAGACTACCATAATTAAGAGAGTAACTTACTTCACATGTTGAATTTTTCATGTTACATGTTAACTTTTTTTATGCGTTGTTAAAAAAGGTCGACTGTTCTTTAGGAAAAACTATTTATTAATAATCCATTAGCCAGGGGAACTAAGGGACCTAGGCTTTATGTGGAATCCAAACCACGTATTATTGGACTTCAACCTAATTGACGAGCGTAAAACAACGTCCTTTCTCAGTTCTCGTCCCAACAAATCATCGGGACCGTCAGTATCACCCAACGTGAACTTCTCTAATACGCTGTTACCAACCATTTTTAATTAAAATAATGTACATGTTATGAACGTCTAAAGATGTATTTAATGTAAATTAACATATGATACATGTTATAAATAAATGCTGTAAACTATCAACCTGTTGAAAATAGGTTTATGGTTAAATAAATTAAATATAAAATTCAACTTCAGTTCATCAACCCAAACCTGCATTAAATTTCACACTATGAACTATTCATGTTATTGATGTAAAACATCAGGAACATCCCATGTAACACCCGTCCTTACAGTGTTACATATTTAACAGTGGAATTCGCAAAATTATGACAGAGCAAGGGGGAGGGAAAATCTTATGCGAAACGCAGTCCAAAATAATTTCTAACTTTACATATTTATGAGACAGTAGGCTTAACTGAAATTCGTTTTACAGCTCTTGTGCAATCTGTACTGTTTAAAACAGCAAAAAATAAATTAGCAACTGTTTACGAAACAGCTAATTTATGGCCTTGTTCATTCTTTGAGCAAACAACTGTGCCTTTTTGTTTGCATTATTTCATAAAAGAACTTTTTTTGGATGAACGACTGCCAGCAAATAACGCCAAGCTGTTGTTTATAAAAGATATTTGTTGTTAAAATGTAAGCAGTTTATAAAAAAATATTATTGAGATAAAATAAAATATAAAATTGCTAAACATTTAAATATCAAGTACAACATTTATTTGTGAATGCATTAGCGTTCTTGTAAAACCAAACTGCTGATTGGTGAGTTACATCGAATTTATGTAGTTGTCCTCTTTATGACATTTTGATGAATATATTTTTTTCAAGCTAACGTTATTTATTCCCACTAGGGCCGTGTGAAATGGCAAAGAAATGGTGGCAGTTCCGGGCTAGCGTGTCGGCTTGTCACAATGGCCCGGGTTCGATTCCCAGCGTGACCATGAGGTAGTCGTTATTTTGGATTTAAACTCAAAAGAGGAATCTTAAATGTAGAACAGCACTATTACTTAAGGATATGTCGAGAAGTTGTAATATCTACGTTGTTTGAAAGAGCGTAACATTTACTAGAGAGTCCACTTTTTAAAAGGTTGATTGTTCATTTGTATTTTCATTTAAAAAAATAAAATGTAATATTTTTTGATTTTACCACAAATCATACATCCTTTTAATAACGACACGGCGTCTGCTCGATGGTTGCCATCGGCGTGGACACTACTAGAGAAGTCTGGATGGTAGTCAAGGTTCAGATGTTGTGTGGGGAAGAGAACTTAGTGTAAGACTTGTCACTTAGCTGAAAATGGAACCAACATGGTTCAGATTCCCATAAAGCTGTAGATTCCATAGTTACCCTTGATATTGGGATACTAATAAATAGACCTTTCTGAGCAAGTTGAACTCAGATAATACAGTGACTACACTCGTTCATCTACATTCAACACACTCACTCACCCCTCATATTCGCCTATATCTCTACGATCGGCATCTTAGAAATGACTAAAGAATAGTAATAAAAATGAACTTTTTATAACTAAATGTACATTAATAAGTAAATTGTACGCTCTTTCAAACTGTGTAAAAAGGTCACATTGTTGTTCACGTTTTAACAAAATACGTTATAATTAAACGTCTTTCCTCACTTTAAGCAAGACGAAATTTATATTTAGTCTTACGTGGCTAAATATGTTTCACAGTTTCAAGTAGACTGTAAACCATCCTGAGAGATCTCTACAGTCTACATTCCGTGAGCTGTTGACATCCCTCTTTCTATAACTCGTCTGCCACCCATCCGACCCCTCACAATATCGTCGTGTGTGTGTAAATGTGTGCTTTAAGACAGTCCCGAGTCAAGCCCTGTATATACTGTCTCCAGAGAATTGGATTGGTCCGTCCTTTCTCTTCGGTCACGAAACCTAAGAGTTTTATTTTATTTGCACTTTCACGAACCCCTTTCTTGGATAAATGGACCTATACGTTACCTTTTTAGTATGACAGTCCTGAAATTGAGTATTTTCTCTATTTAGGTTTTTTCTTGTTTTGTGGTTTACCATGACAAGTGGTCTACGTACAGGGATTTTTATAAAAAATATACATGTATGTTTGTACATGTATATATTTAATATATATATACATACATGTATATTATATATATATATATATATATATATATATATATATATATGTATATACACATTATTATACAAGTAAAATATGTATAATAATAAAAACACTTAATGCCATTTTTTAGAACTTTCATAGGTAAAATAGCTTAGTATGATAAAGTATGAACGTAAAAATTTATTGTATCATGTTAGCGATGAAAGCTGTCCGATGTATTTTTAGTGTAATTGGCCTATTTATTACTTATTTTGGTTTATTTAACCTATGGTAATTATTTTGTGAGTCCATGGTGCTTGCACATTTTAAAGGGAAATAAAAATCATCCAACTTATCCCCAAATTATTTGTTCTATTCTCTCATTATCATGTGAGTGAGTGCACCATGTATAGTTCCATATGTTGTGGCAAGCTTTGAGTAAAAGTATATAACTATACACAAACTGATTGTGGTGTAGAAAAACTTCTACATGTCGTTTACTGGATAAGGGACTCGATATACTAGTTCGTACGTGTGGTATTACCATAATTAACATGGATTTACTGAGAGAGCGCTATTGAAACTAGGACGTGCTAGCCCTTCTTCATAGGACTAGGTATTAGCACGATCTGACAACCACGCTCAGTCCACAAGCACTCGGCACGCCGCCTAACGGACAGTCCACAAACTACAGAAAACAGCGTGATATTTTAACATAGATACGAGCATATATATGAACCGTTAGTTTCTCTATGGATGTAGGTGTTACAGCAATCCAGGGTTAACAAACAGCCAGGAGTTTTTGTGAATGGTCTATTATACTTTTTTTATGTAGTTTCATTAAATTGCTGGCGTACATCTTCACTACATATAGCATAATAGTCACAGAGTGACAGAATACATTTTATTAAAATTATGTTTTGTTTAATTTTTTATATAAACCTAACGTTTCTCATAGTTATATAATACTGAGAGTAGTTTTATACATCGTTGATAAGAACTTCCAAGTGGGGCCTAAACGATAAATAAGTGGTAAATAATGTACTAATAAGGGGGATGAAGTTGTGAAATATCTTGGTTAGTAAAATTCATCATACTCTAAAAAGATGTATGATAAATCTTTCTAGTCATTTAACGTTTATTACGCTATTTTACCAATCGAATATGGGGCGTATATCATTTAACACTTATCTCAAATATTCAAACTGAAACCCGTGATTTAAATGTAAAAAAAATTGAATTGACTATTTTCATTTTATTGCCTTTCTGTCTGATCCTTTTTTTAATTTTTTTAAGTCTTTTTTTCAATGTTCACGAATAAATTACATTCGTTTATCAAAACTTCAAATAACATGAATTTGAAATTTGTAGCTTTTATGAAAATACTTTGGATCACTATTAACAATTTCTCAATATTATTTACATAAGAAATTTTATGTATGTTTACTGTATCAGTCTACTTTTCATTGACAATGTACTCAATAATTTAATTATATATGTAAATTATCTATAAAATAAAAAACACAACCAATTAATTACATTAAAACGGTTTAGGGTTTTTATGGTATAGTGTCTACTACTTTGGCGTCACCTCTTTAACTTCTCATATACCTATGATTAGAATTATTTTAATATGGTTAAATATCTTTTTTTAGGAATCACTCCATTTCCATTTACTTTTTAAATTGTATGGTTTGTTGTCAGCTACCATTTGTTAATTATAAAGCTGCGATGTATATTTCGATAAATATCCAACAGTTATGATTATATATTCATTGATTATAAAATGTAAAGTGATCTCCTGTCACAAAGTAAGTCCAATCCATCGAGCCATCTAACACCTGCCTCACTGATTCTGTGTATGCTGACCAATCCCTCTGTAAAAGAGCGCAGGGGGCTCTCTGTAACTAGGTGATCCATTGTTTCGATAGACTCCCAATCACATGTCTGATGTACTGTCAATTCCAATTTATACTTCCAGTAATTGCATCTGCTATCGCCAGTTCGGAGCCGATTTGAAAGTGTCCACTCCCTACGAGGGAGGTTCATCCCACGTACAGGTATTGACGGATCGTTAATAAGGAACTTATTACGTCCATCAGAACTGTTCCACACTACGGCCCAGCTGGTATTGGGTGAGACGTTTGATCTGCTCAAATGGAAAGCAGTTCTTAGAGGTAGGTTGCGAGATTTTAAGCGACCGTTCTGACGTGGGACATCCTTTATAATGGGTAGGTGCGGGGCATTCCAGATCTTATTGAATTCTTGGAGTGCCTCCTGACGTCTTATCTATGGAGGAGCTATATTGCACAGCACGGGGATCCAAGGAAGTGGAGTTGACATGAGAGTGCCACTAATAGCTCTCATGACCCTATTAAGTTGGATATCGACCGCTTTAGTATGAACACTATT